>FTLJ01000644.1:0-63584 GCA_900155495.1 Porogramme epimiltina
GACGACTTGGACTTGCCGTCCGACCCGCGCCCCGATCCAGCCCTCGACCCACCTTTCCCGCGCAGCGTCGGCGAGCGCGACGAGGAGCGGCTGCTTCCGCTCATGCCGCCGCTCCCGCTTGCGTGCCCATTCGCACCGTTCACCTAGTGCACCGTGGCGCGCGGGCGCGGGTGCAGGTGGTGGTGCTCGTCATCGTCGTTCGCGCTCGGCCCGGGCAACGTCACGATTCCGGAGGGCGTCGGGGGCCCGCACTGCGTCGAGCACGAGGAGGGGCGGTACGGCGAGCGGATGTTGCAGTTGTAGTCGCGGTCGTGGCGCATGTAGCTGCTAACGACAGCAGGTGCGTGCCCGTCGGCCCGAGCCGCGCGCCCGCTGGGTCAGCACCATGGACGGGGAGCGTGTCTGGAAGATGGACCGAACGGTCGGAGCCTTGCGAGCCACCACCGCTGTGCCCGTTGGTGTGCGAGCCCGGCGCGGGCTGGTGTGCGCCCTACGGATGGATGGGGGGGAGGGGGGCACGCAGTTGGCCTGCGAGGATCTGGCTGTCGAGTGTCCTGCGGCATTCGATGTGCTTCATTTTCTTGCGGCACCTGTGAGCGGAGAGCGGGAACTAGCAATCTGAACCATGCCAGCTACCTGCCGCAGACGGTGCCAGGTCCCTTGGGGCCAGGACCCCACTTCTCGACGCACTTGCCATCCTTGTACCTGTCGGGCAGGCCGCACTGGCGGTAAATGTGCTGGCCCTGTGACTCGTGAGTTGGTGGCGGGAGCCCTCCACCGCGAATGGCGGACGGGCCGGAGATGACGCTGCCGTTATGGCCTGAGGGGAATTAAGTACGAGTGAGGGTAAAGAAAAAAGATCCCACATACCAATCATTGTCGTGACGCTGCCCATTGTACCGAGCGTGGTCTTCTTCATTGGCAGACCCGTCACCGGCAGGGTAAAGATGTGCTGCACAATCGAACCCTGACCAAGGAGAGACGTGGACTGCACAACGTTATTCCGGACGAGTGAGAGATGCGCTGTAGAAGACGCACGCCGGGGTGAAGATGCTGCAACGCGTGCAGTGCGCGGCCGTCGGAATCACCCTTGGCCGCGGCCTCGACGATCGTCTCGTCGAGGCTCACATCGCTGCCACGCGAATAGGAGCGACTATAGGAGGAGCGGCCACGCGAGGTCAACCGCGGGCAGTGGGAGCGAGGGTGTTCCAGGTACGCGTCGTGGTCCGAACGGTGGTGGGGACACCTGGAATAACGGGCGCGGAGCGTGGTGCACGGCGAGCTGTGGAGAATGGTGCACAGAGTGACCGTTGATATAAGCGGGGTCGGGATATTAAGTGCTGCAGGAGGTCATGAGACGGGCCGCAGGGCAGACGAGAGGAGGGCACTTACGGAGAAGCTGTAGTAGTAGCGTCCGTGGTTGCGGTCGTCTGCATCGCGGTCGTTGTGTGCGCGTTTTGCGGGGGGTGGCTGGGCCGGTGAGGGGACTGCCGTAGCCGGCATCCATGCTGCCCGCGCGGGCGCGGACGCGGCTGAAGGCGGCAGAGGCGGGAAGGGGGAGTGCGATAGATGAGGACTGGGAGCCAAAGGGGAGCCTATGGCTGTTGGAGCGCGGGGCGTGGGGGCAGGAAGGCTGGGATTGGGAGCCGTGCTGTTGCAGCGACAGGAGGTAGGCGGCGGCGTTTGTGGAGGGGATGGAGCTGACCTGGATGGGCTGGCCAACACTGTCGGCAATAATGCGGGAGAATCGAGCGCAGACGTTGGCGGTGCGGACGTTGGCTTGAGGGAACTAGCGTTCGAACTCGGCCCACTGCTCTTGGAGCATGCGGATGCGGGGTCGCGAGCCTGTTCTGCGCGTTCCGCGCGGCTGTCGGAATCGAGGATGTCCTTGCGGGCTGTCTCGGAGAAGTCGAGCTTGGAAGAGGAGCCCTGAGAGGATCTCGGGGGGACGCGGTGGGGGGTGACTGGGCGGAGGACTGGAATGTAGCGAGGAGTGGCTCGGCCTTCCCTGCGTGTCGCCTCATGAGCGCGAGCTCATTCTTCACGGCTTCGGACTCTTGGTGAGGCATTTGGCGGGCTGGGACAGCAGAGACGGGAGCGGGGGGCGAGCCATTGGTGTGGGGAACAGCGTCGGCGGGCATTGTCATAGTATCTAGAAATAGTCTGTGTTGGGCGTTGCGAAGACACTTTTCGACTTTTTGAAGTTCGGACAGAGGGTCGGCATATGCCGGGAGAAGGGCAGCACGTGAGCAGCTTTTCGACGCTTTGAAGGTCGGTAGGTGAGTCGGCATATGCCGGGATAAGGCCAGCACGTGATACGTTTTTCGCACTCTGAGTGTTGGTCCGTGCGTCGGCATTTGCCGGGAGAAGGCCAGCACGTGTTACGCATTCAAGTCGGAACATAGAGACCGATTCTTAGAGAATCGGAATCTCGACTATCCGCCTCCTCTCACTTTTCCCCCACGAATTTACTATGGGCAAACCGATATCTCGTGACAGAGAGAACAAAGACCGCGAGCTATCCCTCTTTAATCACATATCCACCTTGCTCAACACTGGCTCGCCTAATTCGCTCGTCCTCGCTGTTACTGGCCAACTGTCTCCACAGGACTTCATTGCAACCGTCGTCGTCTCATCCAATTCAATCTCCCAGACGAAACTCGGATCATCCTACACGATCACCGGTGTAGCACCAAGCGTTATGTCTATGGAGAGCCTCCGCGGTCCACCATCGTAGGTCACTCTCCCGTATATCTACGAGAACGTGTGGCATATTCATACTGCGCCGTTAGCATAGGAACCCCTAACGGACCCCCTTTCGAACAGCATTTACGCGAGGTCGCTGGCATCTTGCGCCTCGTATCCCAATCACAAAATCCGGAGGACGAGTTTTATGTCCCTGTCCTCTTTTGGGCCGTCGTTCAGTGTCGTAAAAGGATAGCCCTTCGGTTTCACGTCGGCACCATCGTCTGGACCACACCGCCCTGGAAGATCATCGAAGACTGGAAGCCGGAGGTGAATGAAGCTTCCACCTCGCCTAGAATAACGATCAATCTGGCATTTAAAAACAAACTCGCCACGTGCGGATTTCCTGCGGACGGCGAAGGCGTCCATCGCTGGATCAACTGCCTAGGAAAACTCCTGTCTACTGCCTATGAGCTCCGCAACAGCGACGACAGAGTATCATTGAAGACACTCGGCGACTGTCTGTCATGCGCCGACCTCATCTTGCAATCTACAGAAGTTCAGGATGAGCTCCGTAGTGCACAATCACTTTCGAATGCATTTCACGGTGCGTGGATATGCTGTAGCGGCGCGTATTCTCCCTCGATTTCTTGTTGGTGTAGCGGTAAACGCCCTCTCCGCACATGGTTCGTCTCCCAAACTGGATGATACGCCTGAAGCGGATAGCGTCGATGATGCCATTGAGGGCGACGATGATGTAGCTTCTGTAGAGTCAAGCGAGGAATTTGGTACGTCGTGAGAACGAATCCGGCTTTGCGCGTTAACCCACAGGTGTTGACCCTGTTATAGACATGCTTCCTGAGCAGGATGAGAAGCCGGGAGCCCGCGCGTTGAGGTACATGTTGACGCTGGTAGCGTGGCATTCAGCCACTCGTGCGATCATCAAACTTTCTCGCAAGGCTGGGAGGGCCGCCAGAATGCCTGAGGTGTCTCTTGTCCAACTCGCAGACCATTCTCGCGATGCAGCCCAAGACGTTATGACAAACGGCCGCACAATACTTAAATCCTTGAAAGCACAAATCGATGACGAGTATGACCCCTTGGAAGATGGTACACGTATGATCCAATGGATCGAGGACAACTGCAAAATCCCTAATAGAATTCGGCCATTTCGAGTGCATGCCGAGGCAGGGTTGATGGCACTACTAAAGATGGCGGAGGTGCACCCTGAAGAGCTTCGGCGTGACACAACCTGTCAGAGTGCGGTATGCTCTTGACTTCTCACGCAATGTTTGGGAGGCTGATATCGGATACATTTTGCCCCTTTCCTCAGATCGACTTCTTCTCACAGGTCAAAACGTGCGCCATCGGCGTAAGCAAGAAGTGCTGTTACATGTGCTACTTGCTTGGAGAATACTTGTTCGAGGATGCTTATGGTATATAATCTTATAGTGCCATTGTGGCTTTGCTCATCTCCTCTTGATAGGATCGTCGAGGACTCTCCGCCTCCCTGGCAGCCATGGGCACGTATTTCCATGGAATCCTCCCTTGTTCGGCGTTCCGGACAGGGTCTTGGAGAAACTTGCGAAGAAACTTCGCGGAGACATCATCCGCCTCGCGATGGAGAACGCACCCATGATGATAGACCGAAGTGGGCAATCCTCTTCAACCTCGGATTCAGGTGATGAGCGCTTCCAAGTGCGTGTCATGGATATACTAGACTAATTAGTGTAGTCAATTTTCGTTACCGCCTTCTATTGTCTCCCTGTGTACGCTCTCTCCATCTCCTCTTGACGACTGATTTCTCTCGTCAGGATGGTTAAAGCATGTCGTTCCTTCATGTTTGTTGTTA
Organism: Porogramme epimiltina; assembly: GCA_900155495.1. NCBI lineage: Eukaryota > Fungi > Basidiomycota > Agaricomycetes > Polyporales > Polyporaceae > Porogramme > Porogramme epimiltina. The sequence goes on from FTLJ01000644.1 coordinate 4,538, forward strand.
CAGGACATCCAGTATTTATCAAATGATACGAACTTGCAGGCTTTGCGTCAATATTGTCTCCGATTGAATTCTCACCACAGCGACTACGTTGATGCCGGGGTCACACGGCGGTCGGACCAATATCTCTCCGGTGGAACTTCCCATCGGGGGCGGATAACTCGGAGTGCGTGGCGTGCACGTTGCACTATAGGGGATTCACCCCGGGTGCGCGTGAGCGCTTGAGCCACCCAGACTAGTGCGGGTTTGGGGGCGCTTTATCACGTCCGCCCACTTCCCAGTCCACTCCGATGAAGCACCATGGGGCACAACCACTAGTCACAGACCACTAGTGAGCGTGCCGCATGTCCTAGGCACCGACTCCATCGTCGTCAACTGTTCGTTTACCCCGCGCAGCAGGCCTAGCAAGATACAACAAAGCCTAAGGCCTTAGACACACTACGTTACGATGAGTGGCCCTCTTTTAGTTATAACGGTGCGACAATATCAACACAGAGTGTATCATCACCCCTTTCCAAGCCGTCCGCACAGGCCCAGCATTGAGTCTCGACCGGTGCCTTCAATCTAGAGCGTTTCTTCCGTGTTCACAAAACTCAGTTCCAGTAGCACGACCAACGTTGTCGACCTTATCATTGGCTTCTACAGTCTCAACAGAGCCTAGAGCAACGAGAAAGTTTGTTGCGCCGTCAACCGTAAATACGGTTTGCTGGCCTCAATAAGGACGGGAATAAAACGCCCGTTCTCCCGTTTCATCTAGCATGGGTGACGATTGAAGGGGAGGACGCTGTCTCCGTCGTCGGACATGTCGAGATCTGGCCTAGGGCCTCGACTACCGCTTCTGCAAGTTTCAATGACCTAGGTGCGCGCGGTTGCTTGTACTAATAGCTGGAATATCTTCGCCATACTTTCCACACTATTCACCGTTGTTTATCTGGGGGATCCGAATGAATTATAAGAGACACGCCTGGGGCGAACTATAATACCACTATTAAACGCTCTGGGATAGATAATGCACCACTCTAACTCCTTCCCTTCCTCCAGAGGCTCACTCGTCCGCTGCGGCAGCAGCTTTTCCGCCGGCGGAGGCTTTAGCTGGCTTCGCATGCAGCGTCGCCTTCTTCCTCTGCACCAATGCGCCCCCATACGACACGCACACATACTTGACGTACGCAATGCCCGCCTCGTCGCCAGCGTCGACGAGCTTGCTATGCAAGATCTCAAGCTCCGAGAACGTCAGCATCGGCGGCACGGTGTCGTCGGGCAGCTCCGTGGGCGACATCATGCGCACGAGCGGGCGCGCGGCCTCGAGCACCGTGCGGGTCGAGCGCAGTTCGTGCTTCGGGTTCGCCTTCTTCACCAGCTGCGGCGGGTAGGCGGTGACGAACTCGCGCAGGACTTGCAGGGCCTCGCGCGGCTTCCCGGACCTGCCGTCGCCCATCTATATCAGTACACTTTGCATAACGAGAAATAATACGAGGACACTCACAGCGACAGCGTGCGAATCATCGCGACGTACGCCCTCTCGATCAGTCTCGCGCTCAACTCGAGCGCGCCCTCCTCTCTCGACCTCCACGCGCCCTCCGCCGCCTTCCACTGCGCCCATGTGCGGCGCGCGAACGCGAGCGCATCAGCACGGGCACGACGGTGTGTGCGCGTGGCGCGCTCGAGCGCCTCGACGTGCGTCCACGCGTTCATGGGCACACTAAGCTCATCGAAGAGTGTAGCGTGCAGCGCGGAGCCCTCCGTGAACGGAGCGTGCGCGTAATACACGGAGAGGTAGGCGTTGAGGAGACGCGGCGTGAGCTGGACGTGGCGGAAAGCTTCCGGGGAGACCGCGCTAGACGCGCTTTCGGACGAGGCGGAGGCCGAGGTGATGCGATGGAAGAGCGCAGAGACTTCTGCGATGACGTCGGGGGCACTTTGAGGGAGGAGGGAGGAGAATTTGGGGTTCGGGGAGGTAGCAGGGAGTCCGGCGTGGTTCGGGGGAGCATCGGATGGTAGGTCTTGAGGAGTTGTGGAGGCCTCGGATGTGGCGCTCGGGTCCGATGGTTGCGCCTTGTCGAGCAGGACCGTCGACCCGCGGACGAACGGCACCTTGTACGTGGCGTACGCGTGGAAGACATGCGTCATGATCTCCTCGTCCACGACCACTGCATCGCGTACATCCCCTCTCGCCGCACGCATCGACTCCGCGACGATCTCGGCGAGAATCCAGCGCACCTTCGCGAGGTCGCCCACACGCTTCGCGCCCTCGAGCAGTGCACAGAACGTGCGGCGGTCGGGCACGAGCGCGGGCTGCCCGTACGCGTCGCGGTGCCCGTCGAGCATCTCCCGCGCGAGACGGAACGCTTCGCCGACGTACAGCTTCTCGCCTGAGCACGAGCAAGCGTAGATCGCGGCCGTGTACGCCGCGGTTGTCGGCGCAATGCGCTTGTCCACCGTCATCTCCGTGAAGAGGTCGAGGGCGCGGGCGGGTTGGGGCGCGATAACGCGGGAAGCGCAAGCGGCGATCATGGTGGTGTAGAGGTACGCGTCGGGGATGGGATGCGCGACATACCGCATATGCGCGAAGAGATCCCATGCTTGCGACTCCGCGATGGTGGAGCGGACGGAGAGGAGGGTTGTGATGAGTCGGCCGTAACTACGCTGGGGTGCGGGAAGCCCAATGGTTTCGTAGTTATGCAGGACAGATAGAGCCGTTGTAGGGAATGTGCGCGGTTCACTCGCGCGGAGATGTGCTTTGATGTGGAGGTCGCGGAACCTTTCGGGCCGTGGTGTGGTGCAGAATTGCTCTAGGAATCGTTCGGCATTGGTGACATCGCCCGCCTCCGCATACATCGCCATTACAGGCTCCATTGCAGGTAGAGGTGCATCGGAGCCAGAGCGCTACCTTGCAAATGAGTCTCACGCAATGACGAAGTGAGGTATAACGCACCCGAAGGAGATCGAGCACTGTCTCAGCCGACCTTCCATCCTGCTCGCTCACGCATGTCCGGACCAACGACACCCATTCCTCCTCGGAAAGGAGTTGTACTGGGATGATCTCGTCAGTCTCCCCTCGTGCCCCCTCCAACGTCTCTATAATCTCCTGTAACTTCGATATCGCAGCCGTGTATTGAGATGTTGCATCCGCTTCGATGACCGAGGAATCCTCCAGCGCATATAATGAATGTATAGCCCCACGTAGGACGGCTTCGTCCGTCTGTTTCAGCGCTTCAGGGTCTGCTATCGCGCCCTCAGATTGCTGGGCAGGAGGCAACACCGAAAGGAGGTCTTCATACATGGACAAAAGCTCTCCCTCAGAGAACGAGGGGACGCTCTCCGTTGTTTGGGCCTGTTCATCTCCATAAGGGGAAGTATTGTAAAAGAATGCAGTATACACACCTCCACCACGGGTACCTCTTTTAGGTCTGATATTCTCCTCTCCAACTCCGTCATTGGCCTGTCTTGCGCATGGGGAAACAGCCCCACCGATGCCAGAGGCGATATCCGGTGACGAGAAGCTTGCCTCCTGCCAGCACAATGAGTCGTATACGACAGCACGGAAGGGGATACATACCTAGAATAAAGTGACCTCTCTCCATCACTCTCAAATGGGGCGTACTCTGGGGCCGCGACGTGTTCAAGCAGCGCACTCTGGTGTGCATGTCTTCTGCCAGCCGCGGCAATACCTCGTCGGATAGACTGTTGCGCAAGTGTCTCCAGACGCGCCGAAGCGCGAGCAAGTGTGAAGTCTAGGAGCGCATGAGGGAGGAGAGAGCCCGACATAAGCCCTGGAAAATGGGCCGCTCGAAGATTGTGGGATGCTGAGCTCAGATAGGCCTATCGGCCGAGAGAGACCAACTAGCGGGGTTGAGTGGGAGGCTAGGGCCGGCACTGAGAGCGGTGGCGACTGAGTGGAAGGCAGTCGGAGACGCGGCAAGACGAGCGGGAAAATGGGAATAGGCGCCCGCAGCCCCTTTCGTGGCAAGGACCGCCCGGCCCGATGAGGAGGATATCATTCAGAGCGTGTTGGTTGCCTTGAGTACCGCACTCAAACAATCTTTCGAAGAAGCCTCCGAGTCGGGCCTCAACTAGGAGCTCGTGCAGTCTCCGGCGTTCTGGGTCTAAGGGGAAACGAAAACACAGTGATTTCGACTTATCGCCACGATAGCCTTAAGTGCCGTTCGTACATATTACAGAGTAGATGGCCTACACCGAGTCGACTACTATGATACACTATATATACACAGCTGGGGTTATTAGTGTATGTAACCAGAGGGAAATGGTTGTATGCGTAAAACATCTAATGTCCTGTGTTAGTGGATACGGCACAGCGCGTAATGTATGCAAGGATATTCCAAATGTTTCCGAAGCTAGAACATCGCAGGGAGCCTTAAACGGATTGCTCATCAACCTGCACCCCTTCCTTCTCTGTCTTCTTCGGAGGTTTGATGGGGAGGTTTCCCGTGGGCGAGTACTTGCTGCGCCGCCGGAGGTGGTGGCCGTACCACCGTAGCACGAAGGGGATAGGGCCCAAAAGGATTGCAACGCCCCCGAGGAGCGTCGACGCCCAGCGCGGGTTCAGCGCCTCGTACATCTGTGTCGCGAAGAGTGGGAAACCCGCGCCGAAGAGGGAACGGACAACCGTCATCGCGGACAGCGCCGATGCCGCGACGAACAGGTACGCGTCGATGACATAGTTGAAGAGGCCGAGGAAGAGGAAGATGACGGAGACGCCAAGCGGCACGCCCGCCATCAGTGGCGCCCAGTAGGAGACGGATGGGTACGACGTCCACCCAAACCAAAAGAAGGAGATAGCGAAGACGGGGGAGGCCCACATGCAGACTTCCATGCGGTACTCGGGGGGCACAGGGTGGGGAGCGAAGTCGGCCATTGCCTTCTCGTACCGGGGGTTGAAGAAGACAAGGTAAATGAAACAGCCAAGGAGGCCGCCGACGAAGATGGGGAGGAACGTCAGGCCAGAGATTCCCTGATTGAAGTGGTGGCCTTGTGTGAAGACGATGGGATACGCCTCAAATAACAAGTATATGCAACCATACATGAACTGTGCGAACAGTGAGCTGATGGACACGTCAATGAAAGGATGTGAGACGTACACTCATGTAGAGGGTAATGGCAATAAGCATCGGCTCATTGACAAGGACGACGAAAGGTCGGCCGAGCACATGCTTGATGCGCTGTCCTAAAGGCATTGTGTTCCGTTCGAGAGGTGCCCAGTAACGGTCGTCACCGGTCTCCTGGCGGAGTTTCTTTGCACGCTTCACCAGGAGGATTGGCCTATAGACTAGTGAGCGCGAAATCGGTCATCAAGACAAAGAATGCGTACGCATAAGTTTCCGGTAGTGTGAAAGTCACGGCAACGAGGCAGGTTCCGGCGAAGAGGGCGAGAACCCAGAACACCCATCGCCACGACACACCGGCGTTAGCCATGAAGCCGCTGACAATTGGCCCCAAACTAGGCCCTGCGAAGGGTGCGAGCGTGAACAAGGCGAGAGCCTTGCCGCGGGTACCGGCGTCCCAGATATCGGAGATCACAGCACTGTGCGGATATCAGTAAGCGCCGCAGTCTCGCAGCATGAGGATGACATACCCGCTGTTAGCCAGGGGAGCGGCGGCGAACATCCCTCCCAGGAAGCGGAAAATGAGCACGGAGGCCGTGTTCCTCGCCAAGGCACTTCCGACCTGGAAACCCGTATAGACCACGAACGACGCGAGGAAGACGGGCCTGCGACCGACGGACTCGGAAAGCGGTCCCCATACCAGAGGCCCCACACAGTAACCCGCAACGAAGATTGCGATAGTCAACGTGGCAACCTCGCGACCGAAGCCGAAGTGCTTGATGAGGTCTGGAATGACGCCCTGGGGAGCGGATGAAGAGAAGGTTCTGCGGGGCGTACGTGGGTCAGTCTTCTTGTCAAAATCAGCGTTCAGGAAGCACGATGTGACGTACGCATTCAACAGGAGAACCGCTGAGAGCATCGTGATGTACCACCGGTATGGACGCGGCCACGTTTTGGGATTGTCAGGGTCTTGTGGGCCCATGCGTACCTCGTACGGGTCGACGCCCTTCTCTCCCTCGGGAGGACCGTACGCTTCCCGCTCAAACTCGGAATTCACGTCCTCGTCCTCGTCGTCGCCTCGAGGCCTCCCGATCTCTGGGTCGACGATTGTTGATGCGCGCGAGTTGTCCTCTAGCTGCAATGGCGACGCGTTCGAATGGCTTTGTGGAGGCATTGGAGTTTGTGGGCTTTGAGCAGCTGCCATGGATAGATGTGGATCCTACCGCCGGGAAGATGATGTAGAGAGGTAGGAGCGGTAATGACGAAGACGGTGAACCGAGGAGAGGTTTTGAAGGACCGTTGGAGTGTAGCCTCGCATTGTCTTGGGGTGATATATGTGGTTGGCGGAAATGCGTCCGGAGGGCTCGCTTGCAACTCAGCAAGGTATTGTCAGCCCGTGTCGTGCGAATGACTGATCCGCCCACCAGTCCACCGATTCGATCTACGGAATGCCGCGCGGATGGGCGCACTATCGGGGGGAGGAGAGAGCGTCATTGGCGTATGGAGCCCCACACTGCCACCGAGTCCTAGGGGTTTGTTTGTCAGCCCTCGGAGCGCCCACGCGGTTTGCCACGGTTTGAACCCACTCAATATCCATGATCACTAACAGATCACCCACAGACTATTGCGACTGCCTCCAGCATCATTGATATGGACATGGATGTTTGTAAGCATGAGGGATGAGGTCCCGCTCCGCCTTGTTGCATGGTGCCTCTATCAGCCTGTGGGACTGATTTGGCCCGAAGGAGGCCCAGTTAGAAGGTGTGGAATCGCCGTGTGGGGAAGGACCGCCACTCGCCAGGCACTGGGTTGTGTGCCGTATAAAGTGCGCCCATATATTGACTCATGAAGTTGGCGACTACGCAGCTAGGCCTTGTCTAGTCGTCGGGAGGGGAACTGGAATAGGAGGAGGTGGGCGCCTCGTCCGAATTGCGCGTATAGTACAGCCACCTCCGGCTTTTCGCACGCCACCGATGCGCTCCTCTCGGACACTCGGTGCCGACCGACAGACCGCGTCACCACCCGCGCCGTCGCGCACTTCGACTCGTCAGCCTTTGACAAAACATAGACGGTCCTCAGCAGCTCGCAAAGCACGCTTTGGTCTATCACACTTTGTTTCAAGCGAGTCACCATCGCACCGCACCAGTCATAGAAGCCCGGCAACAATATCGAATTCAGATTTCCCTAAACTAGGAGTATCCCGATACTTCTGCTCAGACCCCGTCTTTCTCGGTGACCTTGGTCCTAGTGGCTTGCGAGCTGCTGTTGAGCCAGGCGTCCGCGCGTCCAATAAGGCGTCCGGGGTGGAAGAAGTTGAGGGTGTACATGGCGAGGACAATCATCGCGCCGTCTAGGACGTCTAATGAGGGCATCCTTTCAGCGAAACACCCAAGAAACAGAAGGAAATGACTTACTGAAGTAGACCTGGGTGGTTATAATGACTCCGCGCCAGCCGTCCGAGAGTTCCTGTAGAACAAGACGGAAGTTAAGCCGAAAAGACCATAGTTTAGGCCGAATGATGCTTACAATCAGCCTGTAGATAGATCTTGGAAAACAGTAAACGGGAGTATTAGCTATGTGCACAGAAAACGTGTGACTACGATGACATACCGAATGAGCAAGAAGATTGACTCGACCCCTAATCCCATAAGCATGAGCTTCGTTCTTCGTTCCACAGGCTCGCGGTGGGCATGGGTATGACCAGCCCTTTTGAAGGGTTGATCGTATGCGTAGCGGAGAACGAATTCCGCAGCAAGTGATACGTAGACTACCAACGCCACTGATTCGTAGTCAGACCTAGCTTAGAAGGGCCATAGACCAGCGGAGGACGGAGAAATACCTAGTTGGAACGCAACACCGGCCAGCATGATATTTCCTCCCTAGGTATACAAACAGTAGTGTGAAACCTTGGCATAGAGAAGCGTTCTACCTGAAAATACGCACGGGTTTGGGGTTGTTACCGTTCTTGACTGCGATAGAAGCCCTGGCGCCACCGATAGCTTGGATTATCAACGCGATAATATCCTAGTTTTCCGGAAGCCGTCAGATCACCTGAGACATCACGGAGGTTCAACGCCCCTCCTTACACATGTCAAGAATATGGTGGTGTCTAAGGTACAAATCGACAAGGGTAAGCTTCGACAATTTCGAATGGGCTATCAGGGACATACACATCTTCGCCGACAACCGACTATATGCCTGACCCATGCGATGCATAATCTGCCCAAGGATAATGAAGTTGGCCGCGATGAGGGGAGTAGGTGCAATAATGGTGGTGGATATCCTGGTCAGACCCAGTAGTGAATAACCGAGAAAGGACGCAAGATATCATATACGTACTGCATTAGATACGGCGTGATCAGAAACGCATTCTGGCTAGACCAGAGGCGAGCAGACCAACCAAGGATTTCTCCGATCCCGGCAGTTACAGCAGTCGGTATGAGCCACCACAGCCGTGAGTGGGCTGTTTGACCGACATGAATCGCTAAGGGGGCATAAGCCGGGGACGGAGCGCATATACGTGAAGGACAGCACCTGTCGACACGGAGAACAGCACGAGGAACATGATACAGATCCACTCTGTAGGCACATACCCATACGGATTGATTGGCTGACGTGTCGTCGAGGTCGCTGTGGAGATGGGAGAGACGGTGAGCTTCCTATGTGTGCCAGGAAGAGGAGACGTATAGATACACACCGAGTATTGAGCTGCTAGACGACGACATCGGAGGGTGTCAAATCACAGGAGCCACGAAAGGAACAGGGGGGGAAGGGCAGAGATGTCCTCGGAGAGCGAGAAGGTACCCTTGCGAGAATTTCCCCTTTATATGCTCCCAATCCACTCTTGCTACCGCCACCCGGGCCATAGTGCCTGACGCGAACAGTATGCATTTCGGGGCAGATCGACTGGTGGTTTCGATTATGATATGTTGCGCGCAGCATCCAGTCATATCCTATCGATGGCCGGGAACTATAATGCACGGGGGTGTGGTAAACAGGAGTTCCAGCGAGGCTCGGGGCTGATATCCGGGCCTCTCATGAATGACGTGCCGAGCTGAGAAAACTTGAAATTGCCCAGGCCGACAAGTCCACTGAACATGCAACCCAACGTCTGCTGCGCTCCATAAGTGGTGCATACTATGGGTCCATACGGGAGACACATACTGGATCTTTTTTGTCCACGTTCATTGAAGTCGTGAATGGATGAGAAGCTGAGCGATTAAGGGGTTTGAAAGCGATTCGAAAAGCGCCCGTGTCCGGATACAGACGTCGGAGGTGGCTGTACTTGCGGGCGCCGGTCGGCTTCCATGTCGGCCCGCTTATATGCCCACATAATCCAACCGCTTTGCCACCGGAAATGTCCCGGGGGTCTTACGCTCGTCATCTCTCGCCCCGATCAGTAAGACTTACGAGGGCAACATTGTGACTGCGTATTTCGACAGTAGTACTTACCCGGTAGAGCCATGCGGTGATTGCAAATGCTAGCAACGACAGTGCGCGGCATTGCAGATCGCCGGGGTCAGCATTAAAACAAACACAATTAGAACACGAAGTCAAGAATCCCGCTATCAACGGTGTAGAGCTTACGGCGGAGTTTCAGGGCGGAATGCTGGTTTTGTCGCCACCCATTGAACCGACTATTCAGCCAAGGCACAAGCAACAACTGGTTCCGCAATTCGTTCTTCCGCTTGCAAGTATCTCGTTGTTCAACTCCACCAGGGAGTTGCTTCGGTCCGGTATCCGTGGAGCACGTAGCACTCATTACTGAGGAAGCAAGTCAAAATTAGCGACACATACACTTGAGTATTCATAACGACAAGTGACAGGTGAACGCACCTCGAAAAACCTTATGGTCACCTGCACTCGGGATTCACAGCATATAATGGTAGGTGAACACAAGGAATATATCATCGGGAACCCACACTAAGTCCACGCAAATTTGTATCCAGGAGCACTCTTCAGAACGGACAGGGTTTGAAATCTGTCAATGTCACGTATACAGCGCTCGCGCACAGGATACTCGCTCTATACCGACATCTTAGTCGCCTCGAGCACAGAAGACGTCCAGACTCCTGGCTTGTTCAGCCGAGATCTCCCCGCAATCATGATTGCCAGAGCAATCGAATATAAGAATACTGTCACATTTCCGTGAAAGTTAGTTCAGAGGTCCAACATACAACGAGAATGAGTGCTGCTCACGGATGAGTGAGGTTAGGAAAGAAAAGATCACAACGAATCGCGTGTTGTCACACACGGCATTCGCATCGAGCCGTTCCTCTATGGATGGAGAAGCATCGCATGTTCTCAGAAAGTCTATCCCGGCATCGTGAAGGGCGATGGAGCCGACGGAGATCCAAGCTCCTCCCAGGAAGACTACACAGGAAGTTATGCGACGCCATTAATCCACCAAGCCTCGGCTCACTCACGCAGCGACACGAGCTCTGAAGGGATAGTGGAGCTCAGCGAGCCATCCATAAAGTCTCGCAACATCCTGCGAAAAGAAACCCCGTCAATATGTGGACGATTAGGGCAGTGAAGATATTGCATCGTACATTGGTGGGATAGTTAAGAGCGTTCCAACACCAGCGACGATGCCCAAGCTAGAATAGATCGAGAATCGAGAGGTTTGTCCACTCGGGATGTTCCCATCGGTCCGTGCACTGTACGCCAGCGCAGCGACACCGAACACGGTAGCAAGAGCTGCGGAACGAGTCACGTTAAGTGGACATGTGTGCAGTATTAAGAAATAGAGACATGCCTAGAGAGACGAGACGATAGGCGTAGAGTAAAGACATTATGAGCAGAGAGTATAGAGGATAGCGTAGTGGGATGCCAACGAGTGTGAGCGCATCGTCAGGGAGAATACAGGATGTATATCCTAGCAAGCGTCTGGATGACTGTGCGAGGTCGCAGCACTCTCAGACACCAACACTTCCGCAGGTCGACATACCAACGGGCTGCGAACGAGCGTACTACTTGTACGCCACTGTCACTGTTTTCGACGGGAGCTTAACCGCGTAGCGCACCTGTGGTTGCATGATAACAAGGTGAGTTCCTAGGAGGCCCGCCGTCTAGAAGACTCGGAAGCCTGGTACCTGCCAATATGACTCCACATGCTCTATCGTCAAGGTGGACGGAGGTCGAGGAGTGAGCGGAGAGCTTAGACACTCCGTGGTGCTGCTGATGGAACGCTCTCACGCACGTTCTCGAGTGCATTCTGGTCTCGAGTTTCGAGCGTAGTTCCATCACGTCTATGACATATCTGGCGGTTGTGAACACCGCACTATAAGTAAGCTGTATATGAGCACGGCCGAAAGCGATGCAAACGGAACACACGGGACCTACCTAGGCGTTACAAGTATGACTGGCACGTTCCATGCCTGGGTTCATGCCCTCCAGATGGTGGGTCAAAGAGACAGGATTTGGTCGAGGCTCGAGCCCAAATCTACCGGGGAAGACTTTGGACTGCCAATTATGGTGTGTCACCATAGTCTTGGCGTCAGGCACGGCGGGCCGGGACTTGCCGTTTACGGCCCTCCGACGAGTTTCGGAAGCGGACGCGGAACGGCCGCCTCAAGGTGACTGCCACCCACTGCCAGCCATCGACTTGCTTTACAAGCTAAGTGACGCGAACCGCGGGGTGCTGTCCACACTCTATCAACCCCGCTGGCACCCTGCCTACTCATTCCCCGACGTACGCCAACCGACGGTAGCCAGCGGCGGCCATGGCATTTCCGTTCCGTTCCGTTCTGATAGAAGAAGCTCCGCGATATACAAATAAGTTACATATCTACCACCACCGTCGGCAGGGAGAGCACCGGTCACACGCGAACGGCGTCCTGGCAGCGGTCACCAACCATCATGCGCATGCGCAGCAGAGCAGTCGTATTATTGAGGGCCCGGGGGCACACACATGCGCGGCACGGCGTCGCGCGGGGCGCGGGAACGAACTCGGGAGGGCGCAGCCGTCCCCGTCGGCCGCACCGCCGCACGCGCACGCGCACGGACGGACGACTGCGACTGAGCGTGTGGTGGATGAGGCAGGTGGCATGCACAAAACGAACGTACAAGGGGCGCCGCGAGCAAGCGGGCGCAGTGCGAGAAACGATCGACCCAAGGTCCCGACTATTATAGTATACACACTGTCTTAGTGCTTCTTCTTGCCGCCGACGTTGAAGTCGGTCCAGACGGGGTTGCCGCTCGATGCGCACGATACGGCAAAGCCAGTGAGACCGGCACAGTAGGCGAGGACTGTTGGAAGAAAGCAAAAATTAAGACGGTGCGCGACAATCCCACATACAAGAGACTCACGGAGGGCGCCAGTGACGATAGAGAAGATCATAAGGGTCTGCGCATCCGTGCAGAGGCCAGTGAGCGTGGTGTCAACGGCGGCGCAATTCTTGAATGCGCCGCCAGTGATGCCCATGGTCTTAACACCGACAATGATCCAAAAGACGCCAACGCCAGCTGCGGGTCTTTTATAAACGCAGGCGCAGAACAAGGTGGACGAGCAACATACCCAACCACACGAGCTCGGCAAGCACAGTTGCGCTGTATGACTTCTCTTGCGCCATGTCATATGTCAAACTAAACACAAAACTTGGTTTAGCGGTGCATTCGAGGGAAATTAGGGCTTAAACGTACATGAGTGGCAGCGAGAGAATTGTCAGCTCGCCCGCGGCGACACCAAGGGTAGCGAAATCCTTGCTCCCAGGGTACACCAACGCGGCGGATTGCGTGAGGGTCAAGGAGCTCATCGCATGAGAGATAATGGCCGTGATGGCGGCCACAGCTGTTGGAGCGCCGCATCGTATCAGCGCCGCTCCAGCGCAGCGAGAAGAGAAGAGCACGACGTACTGAAGATAACCTCGCGGACAGTGACGATCCAAACCATGGTGCGCAATCCGGTACGCAAGAAGAAAGACAGAAGCGGGCGACGAAACTGCACAGAAAGGGACCAGCCAGGGCAAATGGGGTGACACAGTTGGCGGACGCCGCCTTTTATAAGCCGTCTCACGCAGCATCATCGTGGTGCCGCAAACAGATCAGGCCCGGATGCCGCAAGGCCGATGGCGATCTGACGGAAGCGGTGACTAGCCGCGAGCGCAGCGCCGCTCCCCGAGTATAAATATCTGGCTACCGGTTGCCCGCCCGCGGCGGCGGTGGACGGCGATGCCCTGCAACTCTGTGCAGCGCATTCGATGGTCGCTGTACCTGCCATGGCCACGGTGAGCAGGACGTCCAGGGACCACAGTCCGTGTAAGGTCTCGCCTGATTGATCTCGATCACGGACGCCCGCCACACGTTGAGTAGGGATCTCCCGACGGTTGCCGCATCTGGACAAAGGCTTGCACGGTGCCGAGGGCCTGGCCGCACCGTTTCCACCTCAACGGAAGCATCAATAATACTCACTTAAGATGTCCCTTACCTATCAATCTGCGGTCAGTAAGCCACAAGTCACCTCCGTCCAATTTGTATTAAAGCCGCATGTCCATCTGCCCCTCCTGCGCCGTCAAAGAAACGCAATGAAGGGTGTGCATGTGAAGACAATGAAAGGATGACGCTTGCCTGCCCGCACGTCCTATTGTTGGGTTGGCTCCGATGTCTTTTTATGTCGTGCGAAGGCATGCGTAGTGGACAGGCAAGAGTTGCCGGGGAGACAGGAAGTCGGCGGCGAACTTCCCACGGCGTTGTCGAGTGCGACGATCGCTGGCGGTGGCTAGCGCTCTTTAGCGCTCCGATAAACTTGGAAGTTGCCGGTCCAGGCGCCGCCTCGACCCCCGAGCGCGGAGCCGCGGCCTTCAGACCTGCGCAAGCGCAAAAAGCCAAGCCCAACATCGAGACACGAACAACGCGCGGAGGAGTCCATGGCCACAGGTATCTACAACGGACCTCCAGCGATCACCGAAGACACGATGTCGATGCCACCAAGTGACTTCTATCTTGACGTCCGCTTATTTCGCCTTCTACTCTCGCGGCTGCCACCGTGCCCACTCCTGCATAGCGGCGTGCGAGATGCGATGTCTGGCACATCACTCCATTGTGGCACTGACAGGACAGTCCTAGTTTCAGATGGTGACTTGACGTATAGCATGGAGATATTCCGCGGTGAATAGTTGACGGTCGGCGAGCTCGTTAACGACGGTGCATTACTGCCGGGAAGCTCGACCAAGTTCACGGTGTCTTCGAGACTATGAAGCTCACAAAATCAGGATCGCAGTGACTGTTCAGCATAAGCGAATCACATAGTTAGGCTTCGCATCGACATCACCTGTGATCTGTTACAGCCTGATCGAGGAAAAGACGCCAGGACGCCTCCGTCTGTGTGGCATGACATCATGTCAGCTCCCCTGGTGTTGCAGATCATGATATGGTCCTGAAATACACCTCGGCGCGACGTGGGGGCGTACAGCCCGACTGGGCTCAGTAGACAGCTCCTCTGGTGGGCGCGCGGGGTCTATAATTGAGAATATGTAATTGTGGATGAATGCGAGGGCGAGCCGAGGATGCTCGAATCAAACCTTGGTTGGCGAGCCTTTAGAAGCTGCTCGGACGTCCTCACCGCTCGTTCTTCTCTAACCACCACCTAACCTTACGCTTCGCTTCTAGTGTATATCGCTGCCATCCTAGGAAACCGTTGCTCCCATATGCTTCAGTGTATTCACCACGTGATCTATGAGAGGTGAGGCCCGACATGATTACTAGATATCCTTGAGAACGTGGTGGACACGGGCTAGGATGCTGCGCTCTTCACTGTTCAGTACGCACCCGGAGGACTGCCTAGCTGTGGTACAATGTACACTATAGACGTAAGTCTTTCGCCGCGCACTCGGTCGGCGCTTGTTTCAGCGCCTCATCTCGATGGGGTTCTCCTCCCACCGCTCGCAGTCCGCTACTTACGGACATCTTATCTCCACTCTCGTCCAAACTTTCAAGCTCTCCTACTTCAGGAAGCCAACACGCGGCTCGAGCAAGAAAAAAGAAGCCATGCTATAACGCTCGCTCTCTAGCACTAAAAGCGACAGCACATGCATACTGCTACAACAGCCAGCCGGCGCCGCCGCGCGCGCGCGAGCGCTACAGCGTCATTACTGTGACGATCCGGCCGCGCGCCAAAGGGGGCAATTATCCAAGATTACAGGCGTGTGTGTCGCGCGCGTCGGGGAGGGTTCGTGAGTTCGTCGGGGCCCCTGATGAGAGGGGCCGTGCCCTGTCGTGGTCAGTGGGTGGTGGTGGTGGTGGTGGGGAGGCAGGTGTGTGGGGTGGGTGTGGGGTTAGGGCGGTCTCCTGAGACCGCCGTCGGCGGCCCGTCGAGGACAAACGCGACCGCCTGGACGGGGTCGGCCGGGCGGTCGGGGGCACGGGGGGTGACGAGGCGCGCGGGGTATCGGGCCCTGGGAGGGCTGTTGAAGCCGGGTCGGCGGGCGGCTCAGACGGTCTGGGCGATCTCCGCCTTCTCGTTGTACGTGGGCGGGAGCACGTTGACGTCCGTCGCGGTCGCGAGGTCTGCGCGGTTCGACTGGGGGCCCTTGTAGTGGCGACGGCCTCCGGCGAAGTACCAGATGCTGTAGAAAAGTGTCAGAGGGAGAAGCGTGGTTGATTGGTGTTACTCACAGGGAGAGGAGGATGACGCCACCGGTGATGGGCTACGGCAGACTTGTCAGTATCCGAGGGTGGGAGAAAAGCAGGTAGGACTCACAGCGGCGTAGTTCATGGTCTCCCCCGTTACAGGGAGGTAAGTGGGGAGCGCGAAAATGACGCAGACGAAGCACGTCCAAAGGACGCAAATCACATTCGCAGACCAGCCGAGGAGGCCCTCTCCCATGTAGAACGGACCGGGCGTGAACTTGACCTCCGGGTGGTTTCTGAAGTACCGGCGGCTATTTGATGACATTAGCACGCTCCTCATTCTGGAATGCATTGTAACACATACCAGAAGATCGGGATAATGTACGAGAAGTCGAGCGCCATTGCAGTCATCGCGAAGATGGCGTTTACGGCAATGGGGCTCGCAAGGTCAAGGAGACCAGGGAGGATCGAGATAACGGTGACGAGACCGATGGAACGGAGCGGGGTCTGCGTCCTCGGGCTGATGTGGCCGAAGTATCCGCGGTCGGGGAGACCCTTGTCGCGGCTGAACGCATACACCGTGCGTGACACAGCCTGGAGGGCCGTCTGGCAGACGAAGAATGCGGTGAAGCAGACGAACACCTTCAGAGAGAGGCGTTAGTGAGTAAGAGCGTGGAAAATGTTGCCAAAAGACGGCGTACCCAAACGAAGAGTGCGCCGGGCTTGCCCATGCGCAGGACCATGATCTAAGAAAGACAAACGTCAGCATGGAAAGCAAGTTTTATTCGTACAAATTAGCGTACGTCAAGGAAAGCAGATCCGGAGGTCCCAGGGAGATCCTCGCTGTACAAGACATCAGTCTGTGCATTCCTTCCAAATGTATTGCTGTGACTTACAAGGGGCCCGAGCAAAGGACAAGGACGATGTTCAGAACCCATCCAATGAGGCCAGTTCCGATAACTATCTCAAAACATTAGTTTTCTCTGGGCTCCCGTAAGACTAAACCACTTACCCGCAATGAAAATGGCGGAGGGTGCCGCGTAAGCGGCGCGCTTGACTTCTTCCCTGCAAGAAAAGTATGGGCATATGCGTTTCTCGATGTGTTAAGCGACAAAACTTACGAGATGTGGGCCGTCGCGTCATAGTCCTAGATAATCCCAAGTCAGATCACTCAATGATTCGTTTTGACCCCTGGTCAATATACATACCGTCATCTATACGGGGAGGGAATCGTCAATACAACCATGTGGAGAGGGAGGGCCATCACATACCGTCCACTGTACGCTGAGCAGGCCGAAAAGGAAGGCAATACCATCGTTCCATCCACGCCCCGAGGGGTTCAGACTTCCGGTTTGGTTGATGAACCCGGCGCTGCCGAACACATACGATGCAGGATGCATCTCGCTGCGAGGGGTTGTGGCCAGGAGGACGATGATAATGACTATAGTGACGTCAGAACAACCGCGATACGATGAGGAAGGATGCTGCGTACTAAAGGTAGCACCAAGGTTCACAAACACGAATCCGCTGGTCAGGCGAGCAAGTTGCCGAGTCGCAAGGCAGTTCTGTGAAAACCAGTAAGGATATAACCATACGACCAGTGGGGTCGGCACCTACCAAGATGCCGTGGAGGACAAGCAAACCGGCGAAGAGGCCCACACTCTTGCCGGCGGTGATTGTGAAGTCACCGTCCTGCAGAACGAAAGTTTTAAGATTTTACTTCACAATGTGGCAAGGGAGCACGAACCTTGCCGACCACAACTGCCGCCCAGATCATGTTTGCGAGACCAAACTCGGTGGAGGACAGACCAAGGATCTGGCCAAGAATGTTCAGCCATCCTACGACCCAACCGACGATGGCGCGGTGTTTACGGGGTACGAGCTGCGCCGATGCGGTATACCTAGAGTAAAATCCGTGAGGTATGGTAGCATGTAGAAAAAAAAGGAGCTTACAGCCCGCCGCAAGTGGGGAAAGCGCTGACGATCTCGGCAATGCTGGCGCCTGCGAGTAGGTCAGCTCCGTCCGGACAATGTGCCCAGTCGAGACGTAGGTTCCATGTAAACTTTGTTCGGCACAGCTATAGCATCCGACCCTTAAAAAGAAACACCAACGCGCGAAATCAACGCATGCCGTCAGCGCTGCGCAGCTGCAGCGCGCAAGCGAATTCTTCCGGGGTGTATGTCGGCGCGCAACATGGCCAAAAAGATGAAAGGGAACCGAGTTGGGTGGAGGAGACACCCCAACCGCCCGGCCGCGTGACTGAAGGTTGTGCTCATGGGGGAGGAGCAGCGGATAGTGTGCGTCATTCCGATAGGCCCGGAGCGACGGCGAAGCGAGGCATGGGAAGGAGAGATACGCACCCAGTGTGAAGCACATTGCCGCACCCAAGATCCAGCACCATGTTACCGACGAGGGGCCTCCGAGGGTGAAGGGGGTGTTGAAGGTAGTCGCGACACTGGAGCAAAGGCCCATGATGCTGAACGCAAAGCTGATCTGTGGACAGAAAACAATCAGAGGACACTCAGGGATAAGGCGCAGGTGCGCGCACCGTGGCGACATTGGAGAACTCGCGCTTGAAGGACGGGACATATCCAATTTCGAGAAGCTTGTTGTCGTCATCGAGGGAGTTGTCGCTGCCGCTCGCGACTGAACGGGAGTCGGCCTGAGCGTCCTTCTTGAGCGGGAGGGCGGGGGCTGGCGCGGACATGGTGGTCGAGAGGAAAGAGGGGCGCCAGGTGGACTGGCAGATAACGGACGACCGTCTGCGCAAATGATGGTGGACTCCGAGTGGGGGAGGGGCAGATTTCAGGTCGCGTGCGCCAAGCGACCCATGGGGCAAGCGCCGGGGGGGAAATCAAGTGCGTGGCCGGGGCCGACCCGCGCGACGCCCTGCGACACCCCGCCTGCGCCGCGCGATCGAGGCACGGCCGCCAGCACTCTGCCGCCAGCGAGAGAGGGGGCCCAGGTGGTGGACGATGGCCCCGCCCTCGCCGGGGCCTGTGGCGGCGCGCCATGCGGCGCTTTTCGCCTTTTTCGCCGACGCGATCAGCCCGCTTGGCGCACTCCCCCCGTCGCGTCCAATCACAACGCACGTGCGTCCTCCCGGTCACGCCCTCACGTCACCACGATCACGCTAGCCTTGCCCCCTGGACGAGCCTGATAAGTACCCGGTCATTAGCCTCTATCGTCCCTTGCTCTCCCAGACCTTTCCTTATCGCTCTCTTCTATCTGCGCAGCCTGTCCCGCTTGAATGCAACTCTGTTATCCTCTCTTGAAGTCATGGCGGGGTTGTGCCGTCTTGGGCCGTGTTTGGACGGATTGATCCACGCGCCAAGTGCGAGGCTGGTACGTCTTGGGCCTTGGCGCATTAGCAGCATATAAGTTGTTCATGAGAAGTGGACGTAGCACAAGACTTGGATGCTTGGCGGGACACCTCTGTACACTTGAATGTTCGCTCTCAACGCATTTATACCTTGCTGCCCTTTCTTTCAAGCTCTCGCCATTTCCCGGCACAGTCAGCGTGTTGAGCCCCGGTGTTGCGAGACTATCCACCTTGATGGATGGTTCTCACCACCCTTGTGAGTTGAAGCTTCCCAGGACACAGCCAGACGTGGGGATGAAGAGGGACCATACCAGTCTCGACTAATTTGGCACTCGGCGGGAATCGAAGTAGAGAGTTTGAGCATGCCGACGAAGCCGTTCGACTGGATCTACGTATGACGTTCGAGCCGCTGTCGGCCGCCTACCGAGGGAGGAAACGAACGTATTTGATCCACTCTCAGGAACCGTGGTGTGTACGTGCCGCACCACCATCCTCGGAGCTTGGACCCTCCCTAATACTGTTGACAGTCCATGACTGAGCGACGCGCATCTTCGCAGACGTCGTACCATCGCCAAACTTCCGTTTGGCGTGCTGCGCATCCTGGTCTCATCTCGAACCTCTTCCAGTGAGAGTAATTCATCACCACTGTAGCTTCCTGCACGTGGTTCCCCCTTCCATATGGCTCCCCGAACCCATGAGACATTTGACCTACGCGGGTGACTACGGGCTCAGAGGTGAGTGGCCTCTTCCAGAACTTAGTGTTTGCCTTTGCCGGCTCATTCAGTTCAGCTCCCCGTAGGCGATCCGGCCATGCAACTTCTGGCGCTCAACACGGCTCGACAGATGCTGCATGATCTCCGAACACAGCGGTCCTGTCCCTTTCTCAGCTCTAACCCCGCCGTCAAACCGGAACTGATTCCGGAGGCAGTGTCGATGGGGAAGTCCCTGTGGCCTCGAACGAACAGGGGTCCTAATGTGCCACCCATTGTGGCGCCAAGCGAGCCCAACCTCTGGTATGCCCTTCCTGAACTCCCACTCAACATTCTAACCGGTCCCACCCACCAGGCAAATCGCTGCGCCTCTGCGCAAATTTAGCCTTCGAGGTGCCGAGATGATCCTCGGTGTAAACGAGGGCCTATCAGGTATCTGATAAGATGAGCCCTACCGTGGTAATAAACTCCTCTCTCAGGAGTGCGCCCAACACACCCGCTCGTGTTAGGGCGGCCGCCTTCGCCCCCTCGTCGTTCGAATCGACGGCGGCTTCGTCCCGGCTTCTCCTTTCTTCTCATGCAAAGCAGCGTGCGGGCGGGCGTACCCCTGAAGCAGCCGACTAATTAAGCGCTTGCCGGGTCTTCTGAGCATAAACAAGCGGACGGATGGCTTCGCGCGGCGTGCCGCTCACCCAGCCCGCTCCCACGTCCGGTCCAGGGATGACAGTACGCGCTCCATTTTCCTCCCACCCCCGACTTCTCACTCACGCTCACCATGCCAGCAGGCGGGCACGGGTCGGCGGGGGATATCTGATAAGATGGGGGGAGCGAATGTATGAAAGAACTCGTCGTTCTCCCTCCCTTCATCCTCCGGGAACGCCTATCCCTCCACCTGCGCTGACGACTCGCCGCATGTCCACCAAACGCGCAAACAGCTCCGACGAGAAGTCCCCCGTTGAGACCAGCGAGAAATCGTTTGTCGATGGGTCGCGTGCAGGTGATGAGCAGCCGCCGGCATTGAACTATGCTGCTTCGACGAAGCCCAAACTTCCCTACTCTTGGCAGCTGGTGATGATTGTGCTAACATGTCTGTGCACCTGTGCGTACACCTTTCATTTCCTCGTCGGTTGCGAAGCTGAACACCCGCTATTTACAGTCGGAAACCATTGGTCGAACGTAAGTCATATGTTTTGAGGTGGTTTATCTTCTGTTGACTGAACTGTAACCTCCTTTCCAGGGCCTCATCGTGTCAGTGAAGCGCCCGCATCCGCCTACCGTCATCTTACCGTGATCGCTCTGCAGGGCCTTGAAGACCACTATCATCAAGCAGACCCACATCAACAACTCCCAGTTCGCCACCCTCGTGCGTTACCCATCCCACTCAATGCATGAGAGCCCGTCCGACTCCGTTCTATCCCCATGACCCAGGTCGCTGTCACGAACCTCGTCAATACGTTCCTGTGCATTGGTCTAGGCTTCTACATCGACAAATTGGGTGGCGCCCTCATGTCCGTCATCCTCGCCGGCTTCCACCTTGCCGGCGCGATGGTCATGTCCGGCGCGGCGACGAACAACCTCAACAGCTACACGCTCCTCATTGTCGGCAAGGTCATCGCCGCTATCGGAGACGGCTCGCTCGACAATGCCCAGCACCGTATCTTCTCGACGTACTTCGCGCCCGGAAAGGGTTTCGCGTTTTCCATCGGTGAGCGTCACGCCACCTCCGGGCTGCCATGGGCGCAGCGTTGACGCGGTCGGCGATCCCTCTAGGCGCGATCTGGTGCGTTGCGAACCTCGCGCAGTTCACAGGCCAGTCGACCGCGAACATCATCACCCGCGACCTGGGCTCGTACGCGTGGGCGCTCTGGATCTCGTCCGCCATCGCGCTCTTCTCCTTCCTCTGCGCGGTCACCGTCTTCTTCCTCGACCGCTACCTGCGCGCGCGCTACGACGTCACCGACCAGACGAGCGGGCTGCGGCACGGCGGCGCCAAGCGCGGCACGTTCAACATCCGCGCGATCAAGCACCTCCCCACGACGTTCTGGCTCGTCGTCCTCTTCGCCATCTTCGAGAACGCCGGCGTGCAGTCCTTCGTGTCCATCTCGACGTGAGTGCCCCCCGCCGTCGCTCCCGACCGCTCCCCCGAGGTCGCCCTCGCTGACACATGCGTCCCCCACGCCCGCAGTCAATTCGCGCAGCAGCGACTGAAGAAGGGCGCCGTCATCGGCGGATGGGTCTCAAGCTTCTACCTACTCCTCCCGGCTGGCCTCACGCCCTTCCTGGGCATCTATATCGACATGAACGGTCAGCGGATTGGGTTCCGTGAGTGCCTTCCAGCCGAATCCCGGTGCTCGCCTCTCACCTTGTGCGGATAGTCTTCCTCTCCGGTCTCACGTTCCTGGTGTCCATGCTGCTCCTCAAGTTCTCACACTCGGTTCCAACCTTCGGTAAGCGCCGCCCGAGAGGCTCTTTGTGCGAGTCGGAAGCTAATCTCGACCGCCTTCCAGTCGCTGCCTACGTCTTCTACGCGCTTTCTCAGGTGCGGGTGCCCGTCGCGGACGGCGCGGGGTGTGTTCGCTGACTTGAAGCCCCAGGCTGTGACTCCGGCCCCGCAAGTAGAGATTATCCGAAGCATTATCCCAGACCCCCAGTACTTCGCCACTGGGTAAGTGCGGTCCCGCACACGCTCTTCTGTCTCGCTCACTCCCTTCGTCCTCGCAGCTTCGCAATCAAGAGTACGTAATCCTACACTCTCTTCGCCTTCCCCGGCTGACCAACCGTCCCACAGAGTCGGTTGTGCAAGCCTCGATCGTCATCATCACGACCGCGGCCGGCCGTCTGCAGGACCTCTCCCCGACGGACTCCCTCGACCCCGCGGTGTCGCTCTGGCTCGCGTATGCGTTCATCTCGGTCGCCGTCTCGGGCTTCATGCTCTCGATGTCCTACCTCGCGCCCAACACGCTCCCCGCCGCGCGCCTCTCGCAGATCGCACCGCGCGACGTGCCGGAGGAGATCGAGAAGCTGGCGCAGGCACAGGGCATCGTCGTGCGCAAGGCGGACCCGGACGACGACGAGGTGGCGGAGATCAAGGTCAAGGAGCGCCTGCTCAAGTCCCCGAAGGAGCGCGGCGTGGTCACGACCTGGGCGTTCCTCCTCGCCGCCCTAGGCGTCATCTTCATCGGCTGGATCATGTTCGGCCTCGGTGTCAACTGGGGCGTGCACGGCAGCGTCATTGCGGGTACCGTTGGCGAATGAGCGCGCGGGGGTCTCCCGCTGGCTCGACACTTTTTACGACTCCTCCTTATGCCTTTTATGTTCAGTGCGAATTGTACGGTATCTGTACTAGTACACGCATTCCGTCCGTCAATTGTAGCCTTCAACTAGGGTTTGTTACCCGACGAAGCAGCATCTGGGGCCAGGGCCGGTTTCGACATTCCCACTTCGAACAATCCGGGTGTGCCTTCCCCAGGTGATCCCTTCCCCTCCCTGTTCGCTGTCCCCGTGGATAGTCCGTAAGCAGATGTTCTACGTGTCCGCACAGGGTTGCGTGCCCGAAACCATCTCTGCGGCGAAACTGGCAGTGCTCACTGCTTGATCGAGTACTGCAGGCCACGTGGCCGCGGACCACGTAGCGCGGTGACGTGTAACGCATAAAAGTAGTGGGCGCGCCCGCGCGCTGCATGTTCACCTCCCCTCTCTACCATGCCCCGGTTATGTCTCGTTCTCTGTCTATGGCTCGCGCTCTGGTCGGACACTGTTCTCGGATCCATCCTCGCGATTGACTATGGCGCGGACTTCATCAAGGCGTCGCTCATGAAGCCCGGCCAGCCGTTTGACGTCCTCCTCAACCGGGACTCGAAGCGGAAGATGCAGTCGACGGTCGGGTGGAAGCACAGCGACCGGCTGTTTGGGCAGGACGCAGCGAACATCGTGAGTCCCATGCGCGCACCTCTCCGCGGCGGGCGGGCGCACGGCTGACCCTACGCAAGGCCGGTCGATTCCCGCTGGACTCGTTCTCGTCCCTCAAGTTCCTCCAGGCCGCGCCGTACGACTCGGAGGCCCTCTCCTTCTACGCCTCCGTCTCCTCCGCGGACACCGTCCGGACCGAGCGCGGCACCGTCGCGCTCCGCCGCTCGGACGGGACGCAGTGGAGCGTCGAGGAGCTCATCGCGATGCAGTTCGCGTACGTGCGCGACCTCGCGGAGAGCACCGCGGGCGAGCGCGTGAACGACGTGATCGTGACCGTCCCGCCGTACTACACGCAGTTCGAGCGCGACGCCGTCGTGGACGCGATCGAGATCTCGGGCCTCCGCACGCTCGCGCTCATCAACGACGGCACCGCGGTCGCGGTCAACTACGCCATGACGCGCTCCTTCACTGAGCCCGAGTACCACGTCATCTTTGACGCTGGCGCGTCCTCCATCCGCGCGACCGTCGTCGAGTTCGCGCCCGTCCCGGACCCCAAGTCGAAGATCAAGGTCGTGAAGGATGCAACACAGATTACGGTTCACGGCGTCGGCTTTGACCGCTACACTGGCGGCACGGAGCTCGACAGGCGGCTGCGCGACCTCATGGTCAGCGACTTCCAGAAGCGCTACAAGAGGGACATCAGCAATGACAAGCGGGCGATGGCGAAGCTCTGGAAGGAGGCGGGGCGGGTGAAGGCGATCCTCAGCGCGAACCAGGAGGCTCAGGCGGCGGTGAGGTGCCTAACTTTGCAAGCTCGCCCCCACTTGTCTAACTGTGTGCGTTCAGATTGAGAGCCTGGCGTACGACATCGACTACAGGGGCAAGTTCACTCGCACCGAGTTCGAGGCTGCTTGCAAGGATCTCAAGGCTCGCTATGCTGTGCCTATCCGGGAGGCTCTCGTTCTTGCTGGGTTGAAGCTGGTGCGTCCATTGGTTATGCTTCAGTCGCGCTAGACTCATTTCTCGCAGGACAACATCACCTCCATCATCTTCACGGGTGGTGCTTCCAGGACACCTATGGTTCAAGAGGCCATCCGCTCAGCCTTTGGCGCGAGTAAGCTCGCGTTCAACGTGAATGCCGACGAAGCCGCCGTTCTCGGTGCCGCGCTCCACGGTGCCTCGCTCAGCCGCCAATTCAGGACGAAGGACATCCGTATTACAGATATTGGCCCGTACGACGTCCAGGTGTCCTACCAAGCTGAGGTTAAGCAGCCCGGTGCGCGTCCGCGGACCATCAACACGCTTGTCTTCCCCGTTGGTTCGAAGGCTGGCACGAAGAAGACGCTGACGTTCAAGCGTTCGGATGACTTCTCGGTCAAGCTCGCATACAAGACGCCTCCTCTCCGGTGAGCAGCACCCTTCCTGTTCACGCCCAGTATTTTGTGTTGACGATACACACACAGCGGGTACCCCGCAGACTTCCTAGAAGCTCAGATCAGTGGTGTAAGCGAAGCCATTAAGAACCTCACCGAGGCCGGCGCGACAGATCCCGTGGTTAAGGCTACCGTCATGCTCTCTGAGTCAGGCTTTGCCTCTGTGCGTGATGCCGTAGTCGTTGGCGAGTTCAAGGACGACTCCATCGCTGGTAAGTCGACTGTCCCCATCGTGACTTGCGGTTACGTCATGCGCGAGCGCAGGCAAACTGAAGGACTTCTTCGGTAAAGGCTCTTCTTCGGAATCTGTGGACGAAACCACTGTGAACGTTGGCACCGCGGAGGAGGATGCGACGTCGACTTCGTCTTCGGCTGCTTCCACTGCCACGGTTGTCTCCAAGAAGGAACCCATTCCTCTGGAGATTGAGGCCACGTTCCCGACTCTTCAGCCCATGTCCGTCGCAGAGAAGCGTCTTGGACGTGACAGGTTAGTCGTCCACGCTTACGTCTCTACATGTGCACGACTAAAACGTTCACTCAGGTTGAAGGCTATCGATGCTGAAGAGACGTCGAAGAGGAAGCGCGAGGAGGCCCGGAACACATTGGAGGCCTACCTCTACCGTCTGCGCGACTTGCTTTCAGACGAGGACGCGACCACACCCTTCGTAAAATGCTCTCAAACGAGCGAACGCAAGAAGCTATCTGAGAAGGTCGACGAGACCCTCGTGTGGCTGAACGACAACGGCGACGACGCGAACACGATGGAATACATTAACAAACGTAGCGCACTAGAGTGAGTGCTCCACCGCTGTGGCGTGTATGAAGAGACCGACGCTGACGCCACATCGTGCACGCAGGAGCATAGAGAGACCGATCGTACACCGCTACAAGGAGATAGAAGAGTTCCCGCAGGCACTGAACAACAGCCAGATGTGGAACTGGCACTCGCACCTCTTCCTCACCGAGGCGAAGGCGAACCTGACGCGCGACCTCGAGGCGGGCGTCGCGTCCGGGAAGAGCGTGGCGCTCAAGTACACGAAGGACGAGCTGGACGAGTTCGAGCGCGCGCTCAAGGAGCACGAGGCGTGGCTCGACGAGTGGGTCGAGAAGCAGAAGAGCGTGAAGATGAACGAGGACCCTGTCATACTCTCGTCCGAGATGCGCGCGCGCGCCAAAGTCCTCGAGAACCAGCTCCAGAAGCTCGTCCGGAAGCGCCCGCCGCCGAAGGCGAAGAAGACGGCGTCGTCGACATCGTCGACCACTGCGAGCACGGCGACGACCTCGGAGGCTGCGTCGGAGACTGCATCAGCGGAGAGCGGGTCGGCATCGCAGGACACTCCCAGACACGAGGAACTGTAGAAGTAGCATTATATTCCGCACGTACACTAATATCATTACTTGGATCATGACCGCAGACCCGGAGGTCGCGGGCTCTCAGATGTTTGAAACTTCCCTCAGTATCTTTTGTGCGACATTTCTTCGTAATGTCCTCCAAAAGCAATGATGGATCCTTACCCATGCCAGTTTAGGGGAGTCATGGCGAGGTCAGCCTCGTGAGCATCAAGGAGGCGAGCATCTCACACAGAGGCTGTCGCAAGACCTGAACCCGCCACAATGGAATGAATTTTCTTGAGCCAGTTCTCAAAGCTGATCGATAGCATACAGCAACCAACGCACCCACCACACCAACTCATCAACACGGCAGACAGCACTCGCCAACACCCAAGCCAGTCCAGCACACTCCACTAGTAGAAAGTACCTCTCACTCCCGGCATGGGTATGCGCTCCACGCCCACCGCGTCCGACATGGTCTTCAGCCACGCCTGGAAGGCGTCCACAACGCCAGCCGGCGCTCGCCCCTCCTCCTGCATCGCGAGCAGGACGTCCTTGCACCAGTTGCGGCACCCGGTGCCCTCGCGCGTGAACCGGAAGCGGTCGTAGCCGCGCTCGGTGATGAAGGCGAGGAACGCGTTCGGGGTGAGCGGCGCGGGGGGCTCGAAGGCGTACTCGAGCACCTCGGGGCCGTCGCTCGAGGGGCGCGGGACGCTCGAGACGAGGAGGACGCCGGTGGGGGGCTCGCCGAGGCCGGGGGACATGTCGAAGACGACGGAGCGGGTGGCGCGCGCGAGGCGGAGGTAGAACACCCAGTGGTAGACGGTGCCGTCTGTGGACGTCCCTACGATGGCCAGGTCCGTCGTTGGGACGGCGCCGTCCTCGGCTTGAGAGTAGGATTTTTTGAATATGGTCGACATTGTGGGCGAAGAAAGAGGGGGCGGCGATGGGACTGATATTGAGAAGTAGGACAGCTGAGAGCTCGCAGCCAGCCGCGTCGGGCCTACCTCGAGTTTTGCACCAGGCAAACGGCTTGCCAGGAGTACCAGGACGAAGCGCGCGAAGACCGCGAAGACGCGCGTCTGCCACGTGACAGATGTCATATTCTTCAAGCGCCATACGTTCACGACGGGACCTCCTCCTCACATCTGTGCTTACCACCATGGACAAACACCCTCATGAGCTCACGTAGTACATACGCTTCAATATAATTGGCGCGGCCTGTCTAGAGCGACGCCCTCCCTGTGCCCGATTCGGTCATTAGAGAACACATGAACGAAGTCAACGACGAACGAAGTCAACGACTCGAGCGCTTTCAATGGACTTCGTCGATAGTCAGCCAAATTTTAGCACAGGCTGGAGTAGACGACCGTCTTCTCCGGGATACTAATATTTATTGGTACGAGCATATTCGATATCCAAGAAATATATTCCAAACGTTTTACTGAAGCATGCACACAGGGAACGCGGCCTATGCTCTTGGGCAGGGTGTAAGAGAACAGCGATGACGCACCTTCTGTTAAGATACAAAGACGAACAAGCTTCTTGAGAGTCAAGTCAGCAATAAAATTCCCATCGGAGGAGAAGCAACTCACTGGCCGAAAACTGAGCCCTGCAATGCGACGCACACGCTCCGCGCGATCCGAGCTACCCGTCCCAGACAGGTAGCTTGACCGGAAAGGCGTTGGCTCGACCACCAGACCACCATAAAGGTATGCGCATGTAGGAACCCGAGAGTGTACGTCGCGAACGTCGCTGGCCACGATGTGAACTTAAGGCGACGCGTGGGCTGGCAGCGAGTGCGTGTTTTCGCGTGCTGGCAATGTCCTAGGTGAGTGCGAATAACGTGGCGGGAGCTGCGGAGGGCGTACATAATGCTGTTCCAACCATTTCACGACGTGGAGCCCTCGAGATACGCAGTGGTGGTGGTGGTACCGAGGGTGCCGCTTGGTGGGAGTGGTGGCGTTGGACAGGGACGCCAGAGGAGGCCTCTCCCTCTCGAGAGACGAGAGGGGCCGCTTGAATGAGAGGACGTTGGGGTCCTGAGGAAAGAGAGGACAGAGACGAAGAAGGGCTTTATACGACGAAAGGAGGCGAACTTCAGCGGAGGGCGGCTAGAGATGTGTTCGGGTCAGCCTCCAGAAGGAGATCTCGGCTCGTTGTTCGCATCCGTGGGGGCTGACCGTGTTGGGGGTCCAGATCGATGATCACAAATCCGCATCCGGCCCTAACACACTCGTCGATGTACTCCATTCCACACATGCGAAGACGGTGGCATATCAACTCAAGGAGACGCACACTGGGGCAATCCGGGGCACACTATCAAGTCAGTAGCTGCAGCCTGTTCCGGTAAAGTCTAATTGTGAAAGGGTATGACACCGTGCTCACGCCTTCCTGCACAGGGTATAACAAAAACGCGTGGGTCCACAGACGGCCGAGG
The DNA here is from genome assembly GCA_900155495.1 of Porogramme epimiltina. Lineage (NCBI taxonomy): Eukaryota > Fungi > Basidiomycota > Agaricomycetes > Polyporales > Polyporaceae > Porogramme > Porogramme epimiltina. Next base: position 33,314 of record FTLJ01000644.1, read on the forward strand.
CTGGCCAGGCGTCGCATTCTGGTGTAATTGTGTTGGCTCTCGTAGGTATGGATCAGAATACACGTAATCACGGCGTTGTGGTTTCAGTGATACTGATGCGTGGCAGCACAGCAGAACTGGTTGGACAGCGTTTTGACCTTCCAGAAATTTCTGCTGCTTATGGCACGGGAACGTGCAGTCACTACCGGGTGGCGAACTGTTCCTAGAACGTGCCTCTGTATGGCCCTTGGGCTGATACCCGCCACAGGAGTGTCATTCGCCGCTGTGTGCCCCAAGCGGCGACAGTCCTCGGCGGATATCAGGACCATCCTCCGACGGAGGGTACGATTATCTTCACGCATCGATCGATCCGGAACATTCGGGAGGCTGCCTCGCCCGAACAAGGGCGGGGAGGGAGTTGTGCTTCTCGCGGCTGACCATATGAGTATGGCCGGGTATTGCCGGTCTCTGCCGCCCACTAACATATAAGAACCGACCCCCGTCTCTGCCCTCTCCTTCCTCAGGACCATCATGTCCAACCTCCCACCCTCGCCCTCTCATGCTCATCGCATGGGAGGGTAAACTCCCATGGCGCTCGCGCCTTACACCACCACCACCTTCCCCTCAACTATGGGGTACGGCGAACACCCGCCACATACCTCGCGGCACGCTCGCCATTACTATCACCACAACCACTCTCGAGCGTGCCGCGTCTGTGTAGGACTGGAACAGCACAACGTGCGTCTCTTGTCCTGATTTCCCTTTCCGCCACACTCACCTCCACTATCAGCACGCACAAACATGCACTCGCTGCCAGCCCACTCCTCGCCATAAGTCCACAACGTGGCCAGCGATGTTCGCGGCGTACACACTTGGGTTCCCGCCAGCGCGCGCCATCATGGCGACTTGCTACAACGGTGGTCGAGCCAACGCCTTTTCGATCAAGCTACCTGTCCGGGACGGGTAGCTCGGACTGTGCGGAGTGTGTGCGTCGCATTGTAGGGCTCAGCTGCAAAGTGGTGAGTCGACCCTTCGAATTCGCCGACAGTTGGAATTGGTAGCTGACTTGTATTCTTGCAGTCTCTCGCAACGTCGACTTCGATAATTCCCTTGTTGGTTTCTGACATCAAGGTGCGTCGCTTCTACATGTAGCATAGTAGCAGTAGCAGTAGTATCAGATCAATACATTCGTTCGAATTTGCATCGTCGAAAAGTGTGATAGGGTCAGGATATGGAGGGACTAGGCGTTGTGTTTTAAGCTATACAAGATCAATAAATAGTTACTAGTACACGGGTATTGCTACTATGACAGTATAGTGCGCTCGCACTCCACTTAAGCCACGCCCTTGATGATATCCGCGGCACGCTCTGCGACTGCTAGGATCGGCACACAGGGGTGGCCTGAGACCTGGTCGGGGAACACGGACCCGTCGACGACGCGCAACCCCTTGATGCCGTGCACGCGCAGGTCGAGGTCGACGACACTGTTGCCCGCGTCCGTCCCCATCCGCGCCGTCGACAACTGAATGGTGTTTGAGGTCAAGGTTATTAGGTCCCAGGAGCCAGACACGGTGGCTCACTCACCGGATGCCAGGGCGACTGCGCGTTCTTCCTGATGAATTTGATGATCTCCTCGTCCGAGAGGGCGTCCGGGTCGGCGTCGCCGGGCCAGTAGAAGTCGGGGTTTGGTGGCGGGGCGGAGAGGGTGCGGAGGTCGAGCGAGTCGGAGAGGGGCGCGGTGCGCGCGAGGCGGAGGATGAATCGGACGGACTTGATGAGCGCGTGCTTGTCGCTCTCGTCGCCGAGGTAGCTGGGCGGGGGGGCATCAGGTTAGAAAGGGGCTCTGTGTCAAGGGATGAAGTAGGTGCGGAGGATAGAGCGCTTACTTGGGATCGATGATGGGAGGATCGTAGATACTGTTGGAGCGGATCTCGACGGAGCCTGTGCTTGCTGGCTTGAGCACGACCGAGCCCTGAATAACCTCCATTTAGACGAAATCCTGACATACTATTGTGGTGTATACGCACCACCGAGATGCCGTAGTTTCCCAATGGAGGCACGGCCAGACCATGCTTGATCACCGCCACGGGGAACACTACGATCTCCAAATCCGGAGCGGTCGGACCTGAGGACATGTCCTTGATAGGACCATGGTCGGGACCGTACGGAAGACTACAGATAGTCGCGGTCAGGTTCAGGGACGAGCGAGGGCAAGGGAGGGCTCACTTCTGGTCGAACCGCGTGAACGCGACGACCTGCGCGCTGAGCGCAGACATAGGGCCGGTACCAGTCAGCAGCCACTGGAGGAGCGCAAACGCGCCGTACAGCGGGTTCTGCGTGTACTGATCTAGCGTCTGCCCGGCGCGTGCGCGGAGCACGAGCGAGCCCGCGGAGAGGTGCTGTCGAGGGCGCGGCGTCAGCCTCGAGGCCACATCACACTAACACAGCGAAGAGGGAACACGAACGTCTGTGAAGTTCTGCCCGACATGTGGCAGGTCGCGCAGAAGGGGGATCCGGTGCTGCTTGAGCTGCGCGGCGGGCCCGACGCCCGAGACGAGGAGGAGCTGCGGGCTGCCGATCACGCCCGCGGAGAGGATGACCTCGCGCGCGGCGGCGACGGCGAACTTGGGTGCGATGCGCCCCGCGGAGAGCTGCACGCCGACGGCGGTGGGGGTGCCGTCCGGGCCGGTGGTGAAGAGGACGCGTTCGGTGTAGACGGAGATCGCGACGGTGAGGTTGGGCCGGCTGAGGACTTCGGGAGTGAGGTAGGCGGTCGCCGCGGAGCTTCCTATAATGGCGCGATGTCAGAGTAGAGGGGGTTGGAGAGGGTCGACTGGGCTTACTTTCGTGGTTAGCATCTATTGCAGCTGCAAACCTCCCAGCACCACAAGTCCCTTCGTCAGTGTTGAAGTCCCTGTTGACGTCCACTTAAAAATGCAAAACAATGGATGGAAAGGCCAGCTTACTCTCGTAGAGGGATGCCAATATTTTGCATGGCTTCTAATGCTGCCGCTGAGACGGGCTACCAGGAAAGAGTAAGATTGAGGAGAGAATGTCATCATGGCGCCACATACAGCCAACTCCGTCTTTGGATCTATCCGAGGGCCATCTTTCTCAACCCTCTCGAAGTATCTTCAGGGCCGTTGAGCGAGCGAGTAATTCATAGGAAGAATACCACTCACTTCTTTAAAGTGCTGTATCCCCAGCCTGTGGCACCCTTCTTTTCCCACGAATCAAAGTCTAACACAAATATTAGTGAGTATATAGGATATTCGTGAGGCAGTGCAGACCTTCTGGGTCCGAGCGATGATAAACCAATGCATTGATGGAGCTATATCACTGTAGTCAATATCTAGTACTATGGAGAGGACATAGAACCCGACCTGGTTCCTCCGAGGATCCGGCCCCTGGGAAAATGAACGGTACGACCGTCCAGGCCCTTTTGAGGACTTTCGATGCATAGATATTAGACGAGGAGCTTCGGAAAGCAGCGGAAAGATACGACGTACGCGGTCTCAAAGTTCCAGTCCGCAGGAGACTTGAGGAGCCGGAAAAACGCGAGCGGGATCCGGGAGAACAGGTTGCTCTCGTGGCTGTAAAGGCCGGATCAGGATTTTGATGGCGCTACTGTCCGATCCGCGCTCGCTCACCTGCCTCCAGCTTCGAGGAGGAGCACGGTTGTGTTGGGGTCCTCAGAGAGCCTCGACGCAAGCACACATCCTGCTGTGCCTAAAAGGAGTGCGAGGTGAGTAGGAGTGCCAGTGTGAAGCCGTGTGAGGAACCTACCTCCTCCCACGATGACGTAGTCAAAGGACTTCAATTTTTGCCTGTACTCCTCCGAGATTATGCTGCTAGGTTGAGGGGAGAATGCAGACGCAAAGGTAGCAGGGTCCCTGGCGTATCTTGACGAGGAGTTGCCCATGGTTGACGAGGAAGCCCAGAAGATAGAGTTGATGGCCTTCCTGGGGAACCTCTCTATTTACGGTGTCGAGAACGTGATGGGTGACTGCGAGTGGAGATCAACATGCGTGCGACCATTTCGACCATGCAGTTCGGCGGCGTGGCGCGGGTCGGGGCCGGAGGCCTGGCCTAGCGGAGAGCTGGTACACCCAAGGCGCGACCTAAGAGATCAGGAGAACTTGATGGATGTCAACAACCCGGCGGCGGAAGATTCTAGGAGGGTGCGCAGTGAGATGGAGCGAAGAGATCATGATGATGAGCTTCCGGATGGTGTATTTGCATATGCGAAAGATCTGGAATAGCCGGTTGTTCGCTCTATTGGCTAGGTACTTATCTGTGACTGTTTGGGGGGAGGAGCACTTCAAGCTGAGCAAGCGTCGTGGCATAACGGGCGCCTATTCGGCCGACCCTCTCCTCGGTACACAAACAACGCCAATTCTGTGTTCAATGAACGGCGCAGTTGTATCGCTCGGAACCGTTCTTACACCATCCTAATCTTCGTTGCTGCACGAAAGCCTGTCGTGATCATAGAGTACCCCAGAGGCTCTACTTTGTGAATTTTGATCAAGAAGGCTATTGCAGCCCGGTAGTTTAACTTCACAGTGGGCTGACGACAGCTTATGGAACCCATAGACATCACTAGGAACGCCTCTCTAAACCTTTCTGATTGTCCGGAGCGCGACGTCCTATAGAACAACGCCACTTAGGACAGTGCATTGTTCTTTATTTACAGGTACTGCTTCTGATATTGAGAACCCTACCAAGAGCGCGCATATCCGCATGCCCAGGCTTGGCTAGGTTCTTGCTGCTGGCGCGAGGTTGTATGGCGGCCAACGACAGATGGTGATTGAACCTTCTCGGTCAGGTCTAGGGACGAGTAGCCCAGAGCGTGCGGAGCCTTGGTAGCTGGTACCTTGTTACCTGTACTAGGGCTCAGCTTCAAGCCTATTGATAAAAATAGCACACGTTCACATCTTGTGTCATCAAAGTCAGCGAAGGTACCTGTGTATGCACGTAGGTTAACCACGATCTAAGTTGCCGAGGCCCTTATGAACGGTAACCATCAAACCCCTCAAAAATAGTTCCGGGGTATAAGGGATACATAGGGCTCTGACTAGCCTAGTTACACGAGGCCCACAATGCCCTCACATCGCCTCCGCCCTCGCTTTAATCGCGTCCGCCATAGCCTGGAAGCTCTTCATCAAGTTGGTTCCAAGGAATGTCTTGATGAAATACGCTCCCACGCCCCCGAATACCTCGCGCGACTCGTAGTACGTCTTGCCGTCTGCAGTTGTGCTCAGCGCCTGCCAGCGTTCAGCGTGGACGAGCCACTCCGGGAGCTTGCTCTCCCAGGCCATGCGCCGTGTACCGACGTCGAACGCGGTGATGATCTCAAACGAGGACGTCGTCTTCACGCTGTCGTCCAGCGTCGGCGGGATGTGTACCTGCATGAGCAGGTACTCGCCCGCCGCGGGTGTCTGGTCTTCAAGAGGGTTCTTGTTCTCGTCGGTGATGACCTGGCTACGCCTGTAAACGTCATGATGGGTCAGGAGTCTCCGTGACGGAAGCTTCGCGCTGGGGCTTACACGAAGGGGTTCCTATATGAATTATTGTCAGCGCTGAGGACCCTGATTAAAGGCGCGCCTGGGACGTTTCACACACCATTCAGGGTACTTCGTAAAGTCCGAGACGATATCCCAGACCGTCTCCAGAGGAGCGTCGATCAAGATAGAGACAGACGCAGTAAATGGGCCCGTGTACGTTGGAGGCGGGAGGTTGGTAGGTGGTGTAGGGTCTGAAGACATTGTGGCGTTACAAAGGGTCGTAATGGGGGCCGTGGACTGGGTCCAACGTCGGTTACTGCCAGGAGGTCCCTCAGTACTTATGCGTTCTCACGGACGGCATGGCCTCCCTTGGACCCATTTCAGTTCAAGTGAGCTTATGAGGCTTACCTTAGATCCGCTGAAGGGTTACCAAGGTAGCACTTTACCAGTGCGGCCAATACTCCGAGAGGGGAACGCGGTGTCCAAAAAAGAACGCCAGGCAAGAAGGATGCCTAGACACGTAGACGCCGAAAGGCCCGGGCGGCAACGCATGTCATCATGCTGACATCAGCACAAGTCAGGCCGTCCGGCAAACTATCGGTATGCTGTTCTCGACTCCCACTCAACAAGGCAAGCTGATGGTTGAATGCAGATAGGACGTAAGAAGGAAAGAAAAGGTGTGTATATCGTAGTAGTGCACATCAAGTGCATTACACATGCTGACGTGTATGGACATAGAGGTGTGAAGACATTATGTAGAAGTGACTATTGTAAGCTGGACTGTGGTGTCAAAGAAGCTCATTACAACAAAAGCAAGGAGACAGAAGTGATGACACTGGGAGAAGGGAGCTGTTAGCGAGATCAACATAACCGAGAACAAGAGAACGCACGCATTAGAGATGAACATGAAGACATCTACGAAGAATGAGCCCAGTAAGTCCCACATGCTATGCATCAAAGTTCTCAACTCACATTGAACGAGAAGGAATGTCTAAGATGCACATGTATTGCTAGGTTAGTATTTGAGGTCATGCAAAGCAGGATGTTTCCACGCACCGATACGGTGTCGACGTTCCCGTCCGGCGCGTACAGGGACGACACCAACATCTGGCTAAAGGTAACACTGCATAAGCCATCCGACTCAATAGGCACACCGTTCCACTCACTTGACCGCGCCAGGGGTACCGCTCAGGAGCATCGCGACGAACCTCTCCGCCTTCGCCTCCGCGGGTATCATTCCGCCGCTCACCATGGCCTGCACGATGAGCACGCCCACGACGGGCAGCAGCGCCATCTTCACGAGCGCGCAGAGCATCATCGCCGCGAGCGGCAGGCGCGAGAGCGGGCGGGGGATCGCGATGCGCGCGAACGACGCCCCGAGGAGGATGAGTGTGAGTGGGACCGCGATCGTGTCCACGAATTGCGCTGCGCGACGACCGCGCGCCATCGCCGTTCAGCCCGTCCGGACGTGTGTGATGCGCGGCGGTTCGCAGGCGTTGGGTGTGCGCGTTTGCGCGTCACCGACCGCGGTGTGGCGTTGCGTTGCGTTGCGTTGCGTTGCGGCGAAGGCGGGAGAGCCGCGTCGAGGATTGTGATGTCATCGGGTACGGGATATGAGGGGCGGAGGGCGTTGGGTTAATACCGACGAGGCGAGATGAAAAAAGGAAGCCGCCCCCCGCATGGGCGGCGCGCAGCGAAGCCACGGAGGGGCGGCGGAGAGCAGCACCGCTTTCGCGCGACCCTCGCCCGCCCACGCGGGGGTGGATAAGAGAAGCCAAATGGCAGGTGGCAAAGGCACGAGGGCGAGCACTCACCGGTGTCCATCACGAATGCGAGCGGTGGCCGTCCGTCGGGACCATGCCAGTCAGGTCCGCCCGTCGCAGTGCAGTCGACAAACAACGCCTTGAGGGGCTGTACAAGCGCGATGGGCAGCGAGAGCGCAAGCGAAATGGTGACGGGCTTGAGGAGCGGCGCGAGCGTGTCGCGCAAGTGGCCGGCGCAGGTGCGGTGTTTGTGCGGAGATGGGCCCTCGATGCCAGTGAGCCCCGAGGGGTCCTCGAGCGAGTGGATCGAGTGCACAGCGCGGAGTGGCGTCGTCGGCGCCAGCGACCGCACTGAGCCCGCGAAGGACCGCATCGTCGACGGTGCGAGCGAGCGGATGGGCGAGAGCGGACCAGCGCCCCGAATCGGGGACGAGGGCGCAGTCGCAAAGCCACCGGGAGTGGGAGGAACCGAGGCGCCTCGAACGGGCGAGGAGGGCGCGCTGGGGCGCAGCGGCGCAGGGGGTATGACGAGCGTGAGGTTGCGCGATCGGTACGTGCCTGCCACCGCGGGGAGATTGGCGGCGCGTGGAGTGAGTTGCTCCTCCGCGATGTCCGCGGCAGGCGCCGGCACCGGTTCCTCGACAACGACTATGCGCGGGATGTTCAGGGTCTGCACCGGAGCATCGATGTTCTCGATCGTTTCGATGGAGTACTTGTCTTCGTCCTTTGCGGTGTACGAGTATGCTTCCTCGTCCTTGCGCGCGGAATCGTTCGGAAGGGGTTGTGGGGGTGCAGGAGGAAGACGGAGCGCGCGCGCGACGAGACGTCCAATAGGCTTCTCCTTCCAGGATACACGACGTTCGGCTTCTTCCCCCTGCGGAACGGCAGGAAGGTAATCCCACGACAGCGACTGCGCTGCGCCGCACATCCAGAACACAACGTGGTAGCAGACGGTGAAGATGGACACATAGGAGACGCCAACTTGTGGACGCACGTCAGCCTAGTTAGACAGGCGTAGCGACGAGCGTACGTACGGGCAGGGTCCGTTGCGGGATTGAATGGTGGCGCCTGCGTGACTGACATGACGATGGCGTTCGCTGTGGCATGGATTCAGCAAAGGATCCTCGCAGTAAACACGGATACACTGACGGAGGTTTCCCCAATTGCTCATCCCCGTGAGGATGACGATGCCTTGCCAGAAGTTCCGGGGAACGTAGACCACCTCGCGGATGAGGATCCCCATGAGGAACCCAAATATTTGGTAAACCGAGGCGATGAGGAACATGGGCCCAAGTGCAGACACATTCGAGGGGTTGAAGGACGGTACGATGTTCGCGAATATCAGCGCAGGGAGCGCGACGTTCATGGCCACGATGGACGCCCCGCGGGATGCGGCTGGTGGAAACATGTCCATCTTGACGAGAACGAAGCCGCAGATAAGTGCAGCGAATCTGTAAAGCGTGAAAACAAGTACAAAGAGTCGCCTGTGAGGTGAGGAGCACGTACGTCTTGATGAGAGGCATGACCCCCGAGTAAATCAAGTATGCGACAGTGAACCCCATGGTGTCGAAGTGGGATTGTGGTCGCCGTAGAGAGGTAGCTGAGTGTTGTGAAGTGGTGGGGTCGTGAGGACTGTCGAAAGGCGTTGAGTAGAGGGGTATTTATACATACGTCCGCAAACTGGCTTGCACAGCACGCACCGTAACTGCCGAACCAAAGGGACCCCTGCACGCATGCACAGCGACAACTGCTCCTCGTAGCGGTCCGTTAGGTCATGATCGCCTTCATACGAATCCATACGCACCCAAAGGACCAGGAATAGCATCTCATTTTGCACCGAAGTTTGCGCGGAGCGAGGAGGCAGCTAGCACTCGCTGGGGGCGCGGCGAGGGTCCGTACCGCATCTTCCGTGTTCCGTATTTACCAACGAAGACCCCACCACCGGCCGGTAGACTGCATGTTGCATCGGGATTGAGCATAATGCGCCGAATTGGGCATGCACATGCGTCAATTCCGCCGCTTAATCGCGGTTCCGCCGGCATCGGGAAACAGGGACGGCGGAAAACTGGTCCAGCGGAGCAAGCCAGCCAATCCCCCGACGATCTAGGGAAGGACCAACCTTACTCGATCCTTCCCAGGGGCGGCCGAGGATGGCGCCATCGCGCGAGGCGTCGGTCACGTCGGTTAGATCTTGCTTCTCTGCGGGCGCAGTGGAGTGAAGGGTTTCAGAATGTTGAGGTTGGCCTGCATGGAACGGGCCGTCGGACGGTCCATCTTCGCAACCGCCGCATACAATGAGACGTGGAGCCGGAAAGCTTAGGCGGTCTCCCCGGGGCGTCTTCTCAGAACAAGCTTCTCAGCGAGTCGTCACTGGGTACGAAGGTTTAAGAGGCACAATTTACAAATAGATTGAACGGAAGACGTCGACTGCGCAAGGGTATACATCATGAAACTATCTATGAACGGCCTTAATTAGAGATAAGTCCAAAAGACAGGGATAAGGAACACGCACATTTACACCTGAACCCACTCAGGAAGACTGGGCTTCAACCCGCTGCTTGAGAGCCTCAGCCAGAGCCTGGCAGCAGTCCTGGAGGGTTTGACCCATGAGGCGTCTCATGAGGTATGCAGATGCCCCACCGAGGGCCTTCCTGATTTCATAGCGCGTCTTTCCGTCCGCGGTGGTGCTCAACGCCTGGGCTGTATGTCCGCGAAATACGCTCGGCATTCGGCCCCCACCCCAGACGAATTGGTAGGCTGCAGGGTCGACCACGGAGAGAGTTTCATGAGCGAGGTGGGGCTTGCTGGATGACTGGAGGCCCGGCGGCATCTGCATCGCGACCTGGAGACATGCGTTCGCGCGCGGGGCGCGATCTTCAGTGGGTTTGTGCGTATTTGCATCCACAGCGGAAGCCAGGCGTCTGTTTTAAATGCTAAGTCCGACACCCAAACGCCCCCTATAGAAGAACATACATGTACGGATTCCTGCGAAGAATCAGCACATATTTGGGTACGAGGAAGGAACATACTCACCACAGAGGGTACGACTCGAGATCCATCAGGACCTTCCAGACGGCCTCGACTGGAGCATCAATTTCTATAGCATAGATGTACTCGCAGACGGGTTTGAAGTTCAGAGGAGGAAGGTTGGACATGACGCTCAGAAGGATTGCAGCTTGCAATCGACTTGCGCTCATTTAAATATCGTCCACCCCAGCCGGAAGAATAACGTACACCTGCGGCACGAGCGACGCGTAATTTGGCGGCATACAGAGGGTATAGAGTGCTGGGAGTATACGAAGTCAGCGATAATGACGAAATGCCCACGCTATCCGAAGTGGGACGTACAGTAGCAAGATCGTCGTAGCTTCATATTCCCTTCTTCCTCGACGACTCATGAATGACTGCGTCATACGATTCATCTCAGAGTCGTTTTCAGACGCATATTATGAAGCTCGTGGTATAATCTGTGCGACATCGGTGGGCATTGGTAGGTAGCTGGTTAAAGCATGCTCATAGCAGCAGTCATTCCTGATAACGAATGATCAGAGTTGGACAAGCTGCGCATGCTAGGACATCAAAGACCCACCTATCCTCCGCCGCTTGTGATTCCCGGGAATGTACCAGCGGAAGCTGTCTCGGACGACGTCGACTGCTGACGGGCGGACAGGGAGGCGGTGAACGTCACGACTTTCGACTCAGGACGCGGAGACAAGTCCGCGAGAGCGGCGGGCGCTTCGTGGGAGCGCGGGCTCGCGTTGTTGTGCACTATTTGGGCACGGCGGCTGCGGGCCGCCCACGCGTGACGGGCGCCTCGTCGGACCATTGTTCTCCGCTAAGCCTGCTTTTGTTGTTCGTCCACAATGAGGGCTGCCTCGACGACGACTCTATGCAGCACAAAGGCCGAAAATACTCTACGTGGGTGACGAGACGATGCAAGCGACACGGGGCGCGCGCCTCGCCACTCCTCTAAAATCCTCGCCACGCTTCCGCCTCATTCCTCATTCTACCTCCTCCCGCTCGCCCTCAGCAGCCCTCTCGTGCCTCACGCACTCCCCAGCCCACGCGGCCCGCTTTACGACTTCTCTGGGTGCAGGAACACCGTTCACTTGCTTTACGCACCTCCTCTCGCTTGCACATCACTAGCCTTCGCCGCCCCGCATCCCCCCTAGAACTCACCGCTCTAAACCTTCGAAGACAATCAACATGCCTACCACCAAAGGATGTAAGTCAATCACAGCGCCCAACGGACATCCGCGGTGGACTCACCATGCCATCTAGACATCTTCATCGGCCTCAACGTCGTCCGCATGCTCAGCCTTGTCACGCTGCTGCTCCTGTTCGCCAGCAGCATCGTCACCATGGTGCACGACATCCAGGCTGTGAATCACTTCATCGCTGAAGGGAAGGCGAACCCAAGCATCCGCATCGCGGACAACTCGACGAATCCGGATATCGACTGCTTCTCCCAAGACACGGACTACGTCGAGTACGTGTACATTATTCTCTCAATCAAACACTCCCCGCTAACACCCAGTCTCGCACAGGGGCAGCACAGTGCCCAACCAGCCCGCAGGCGCCTTCTGGGCAGTCCTCAACCGGCTGCTCATCATCTTCCAGGCCATCGTCCTCATTCTCTCCGAGGTTGGCTGGCCCGCCGCCTTCTTCAACCGCTTCTTCCCCATCCTCGGTGACGACTTTGGTCTCGGCGCGCTCGGCGTCATCCAGTGCCTGTAAGTCCCTCTCGTGTTCCCCCACCCCCTCGGGGCGCGCCGCGCTGGAATGGCACTTGTGCACATTTGGCACCCCGCTCGCCCCAGCGGGCGGCGCAAGCGCAAGCAAGCCCCCGCGCGCTGCGCCGCGTCCACGCGCGGCGGCCGCCCCCCTTCCCCGTCCCCTCCGCGCGTTCGCCGTACGTGGGGATCTCGACCGTTAACTGACACGTCCCTTCCCTCCCCCACGCAGCCTCGGCGCGGCCGTGCTCTCCCACCACGTGGACGAGTTCTCGCTCGTGTCCGCCTTCTTCCTCTTCTCCGTCGGCTGCGTCAACATCTTCCTCGGCCTCGTCTTCCGCGAGTCCGCCAAGGCCCGCCGCTCGCTCTCCGCCTGGCACGACCAGTACAAGGACGCCTCCGACAGCGTCCTGCCCACCTCCGCGCGCTCCGGCAGCCCGACCGGCCCGCGCCCGCTCGTCATGTCCGCGGGCGGGTGGGACAAGGAGCGCGAGGCGTACGGCTACGGCGCGGACGCGTCGCGCGCGGGGAGCCTCTCGAGCCAGAAGAGCGGCATGGGCTTCGGGCGCCAGGGCGAGAAGGCCGCGCTCGCGCGCGGGTTCACGCTCCAGCGCCCCTCCGAGGCGCTCCCGACGTACATCCCCAAGCCCGTCTCGCACGTGCGCCACAGCAGCCACAGCGAGGCGAGCACGAGCGGCGACGAGACCGCGGTCTAAGGCGCACCCGCCTTACCGACGCTGACGATGAAGACGATGATGAAGACGACGACATTCGATATCCACACACCTGACCATGCGCAAGACGCACGACCCCCCCGACCCCGTAACGCCCCACCGCTCGACGCGCACGACGGTCCCTGGAACCTCCACCTTACGCTACTTATCGCGGCACCCCGCCGCGCCCCGTCTCCCCTTAATCGCACACCGCGACGAGGGTCTACGGACCCGCAGGACGCTCGCGCCAGTGCGCTGCTGTTACATATCCATGGACCTCGCCGGACCCGGCTTACTGTATTATCTGGCTGTTCGGGGCGCCGTCCGCCCCCCAGCGGGCGGACGGGCGGCCCCTTATTTGTAGCTCGTAGCTTTCTCTGGACCCGCACGCTCCCCTCCGCCCCCTACGGGCGGACTCTGTATTAAAGTGCATTTTCCTCTCGTCTTCTTGGCGTCCCCGTTGGTCTTCCGTGCCGTCATTGTGTGTGATGCGCAAGATATCCTCACAGCCCAGACGCGTCTCGAGACAAGCCCAGAAAGCGATCCTCACCAGAGCACGCAAACTGTCAGGACTCCATGAGATGTGCGGCCAGCTGCGCTTCCCCAGGCCTTACGAGAGCCTGAGAGAGGCTAGCGCGTTACCGGCACTCATTCCATCCAGATAATCAGTCACGCCATCCGCGGCGCGTCTTCCCCGCCCGACAACGACAACGTTGCGATAGACACAAGCTCGACGTCAGCGCTCAGCGCCCAGCGCCGCACGCAACCTTGAGTTACAAGCATACGCCAATGACGCCCGCCCGCGGCCGCCTGCGCCTGCGCCTGCGCCTCTCGCCCGAACGGCCCACTCCGCTTCCCGTTCGGGCCCTCCGCGGCGGTCTTGGCGGGAGGAGCGATCGCCCGGTGGCCCGCAAACGTCAGGCGGTAACATGTTCCTGCCACCTCTCCGCCGCAAAGGACAAGCTCGCAACATAGGCGGCAGATCGAGGCCCGCGCGGCGCATTCCGAGACGGCGCACGTTCACGTCACCGAACGGTGGCCGGTGTGTCGTGTCCTCGACTCTCGAGCGTCTTCCGGTTTAGAGCTCAGGACGACTGTCTCGCACAACGTTAGCTGCGCGCTGGAGCTTGAACTTTGAACGGTGACTGTTGGATGTTTGAACCTCCGACGCTGCAGCAGCGCCGTGCTCCTAGGATCCGGGGGAGAGGGAAGGACGCCGCTGATCCCGCGTCCAGAGTGGCGGGTAGTGCGGTCGTGCCCTGATCGGGGTACAAGGTCGTCTTCAGGCTAGCAGCGGGGAGAACCACGGTCGAGGGGCACAGAGAGGGGATGTCGCGCGCGGTGTGCAGAACAGTCGGCCTGAGGCCGCGTAGAATATGCGACTGTGTACATAGTAAGCAAAACGATCGATACGATACCTCCCAAGAGTAGAGTAGAGCGGTCGACAATAGATACAGCACCCGCAGGCCAGTCCCACCTCGCCGAAAAAAACCCGCCCCCCCCACCTTCCTCCCAGCGCGCGCTCTCTCAAATCTCAAACCTGGGGATACAGGCTCACCGGCCCCGAGCTCGCCGCCGTCGTCGCGCTCACCGGCGTCCCCGCAGGCGGGGGCGCGACGGGGTGCGGCTGCGCGCCGTACGGCGCCTGCGCGAACGGCGGCTGGGGCGGGTACTGCTGGGCGTGCGCCTGTGCCTGGGGGAACGTCGGCGACGCCTGGTACTGCTGCATGAGCGGCTGCTGCTGGTGCTGCGGGAGGCCCGCGCCGGCGTACGCGGCGCTCGGCGCGGAGGCGGGCGCGGGCGCGATGGAGCCGCGGAGGCGCACGCTCGACGTCCAGATTGGGGCGCCGCGGGAGGTGTTGATGAGCGCGACGACGAGGAGCGTGACGGTGTATGCGAGCACTGCGGGGAAGAGCGTTAGCGGATGCGTGCATGCGTGCGAAGAGGGTGGGGGAGGAGGGAGAGAGGGCGTGGAGACGCGGGGGAGTGGGGAGAGGGGAGTGGACACGTACAGGCTATCCATGCAAGGAACGAGAACGCCTCGATCGCTTGCGTCTCGCGGCACGCCTGGTTGACGAGCGTGTTGACGTATGTGCAGCTGGCGAAGGCGACTGACGTCTGGTCCACCACGAACGCGCCCGTCGCGATCCAGAGCACCCAGAGGATGGCTGAGCAAATTACAGTGTTAGGCCGGATTCGGGCCGGAAAGGTCGGGGGAGGTGGAACTCACAGAGCCAGGAAAGTTCGACGACAACAAAGGACGTGAAGGCGCCCTTGCGGAGGAAGTCGATGAGGAGCCTTGGAGATATTCAGCTCCAGCAGCGTCCGAATTGAGGATACTCGAGCGGCTCACATTACGGGGAGCGTGAGCACCGTCAAAGCACCAGTGGCGATGGAGAGCGCGGCGAAGTTGTAATAGAGATCGAAGTACGTCTCCGTCAGGGAGGTGATGTCCGCACCGAGGGACGCGACGATGATGCCGCATCCAGTGGCGAACGCTGTCCACAAACGGCTCGATGAGCTGCAGTCATACTTTGACCGATAACCGGGGAGAAAAGGCACTCACAGAAGGTGACCAAGCGGAAGATCGAGAGCCAACCCATGGTACTAGATAGAACGGTGACAGAAACCCCCAGAGAGGATGTGCGGCCGAGGGCAGGGAAGACGAGAGCCGTGAACCGTGGCAGCTAGGATAACCAGAAGGCAGGGGGACAGGCGAGACGTGCGTGCACGCCCTGCCACCCGCATTTATGCTCGTCCGCGGAAGCGACCACTGCAGCCCCGCGGATCCGGGACTGACACCCCCTCAAGCTAGAGCCTAGCGACAGGCCCGGACGGTGACCAACAACGGACGGCTCGTGCGGGTCGGCGGCGGCGTGGAGGACAAGGACACTGACAGGGCGCTGACAGTTCCTGATACGCTCCCCTGGCGTGCATCGGCAGCCGATCAGGTAAATGGCGTACCGCCACCGACGGCCGCCCTCCTCGTTTTGTGCTGTCTCGAAATCGTCGCTGCGATCAGCGTCCGCGAAGTGGTCCTTCCGTCCGGTTCCTTCTCGTCGTCTTCCGGGGATCCACATACAGCCTTTGAATTTGGTCCGCGTGGAGAGTGCTAGAGACGAGGCGGCGTCGCGCTCTGGCCTGACATGGTTCGAAGGCGGCTTAATGACGACAACTAACTATAAGTAACGCGCCGCGAGATTAATGAGGAGGGACGTCGGGTGCGCTCACGTTGATGCTATCACTGCCGAACGAGATAAGTCCCGCTGGGTCCATTTACGGGTCCGCCTCTGATGCGCACTTCAACCCCGCACAGCCGCCCCGTCTAATGCGCCTCGCGCCGTGCCTGCCACTTTCAAGTTCCCCCCTCTCCGTTATCGATGTCGACGTCTATAAGCCTGTAAGTGGCGGCTAGCGCGGGCACTGGAAGACAAGCATGTACCTTGCGCGGAGGCTGTCGCGGCGGTGGCGCCGAAGGCGGTGACTTTCTAGCAGGTACCTGCTCTTGTGTGGGCACCGTGCTAGGAGGGCGAGCTCACGGTTTGCCGTTTGTGTCTTGACATGGGATCTCCGGCGGCCCGTGACGGGTCCGCGGGCTGGCTGGAGCTCGAGGCGTCCGACCACCGGGTGAACTACATCTGTCCAGCGTCGCTGATAGCGAACCTATGAACAAGATCCGGCTGGGGCTTCTGCATCGTTCACTCTGCACAGGAGAGCCACGAAAGGTGAATAGTCAGATGAACAGCTTTTCGACTACGTCATAGCCAGAGGGGGACGCACGATTGGTGCATATAAGTATGCTGACCGGTCGATGACGGGGAGGGGCACATCCGCCCCTCTCCGACGCCCCCCCTTGCTGAAAAGGGGGGCGGAAAGCCTAGACCCCAGGGCCCCGTTCTCCGAGAACCACGGAAGCGCTGGCGCTGAGGTACGTCCATGTGATTCCGCCCCGAGCGGAATGGACTTGGCGCGTCCCCTCCTGCGCCGCCCCCACAGTTTTTAATACCGCGCACTCGCGCGGCGTTCATACATTCAACGTTCAGCTCTCACTGGGGGTCGCCCCTGCGCGCTTTTACTCCAACGAGCAGGCCTTCCCGCTTTATTGTCTGCTCGCCTCCCATCCCTGCGAGCATCATTATCAACAAAGCACACGCACAAGGTTCCAAAGGCCGGACGCTTACCGACTCGTGGCGTTTCAAGACGACGTGTCGACGACACTTTGTGCCGCGTAGTCCGAGCATAGAGGCGAAACGGCAGCGGCGGACCCCAAGGAGCAGCGAGACGAGTCAGGCGGGATCCGGGGAGATGCAAGGGAGAAAGAAGCCTTAGAGGAGTTCCGCTACACCACACGCGTGAGTGCCATCCCACCGCCCGTCCTGAAGTACCCGCGCCGCCCTCCCCGCCGTCCGCGCCCATCAACGTTAAACGTCCGAGGGACATCGCGTCGCCCGCCCCGGACACCCGGGGGCCCGCCGAGTCGCCGACCTGCACGGCAGCCGCGACGTATGACGTCGCGTCGCCCACCGCGCCCAGGCCCGCCGTGCACTCCTCGCGTTCCGCCGAGCCCGCTTGAAACCGTTCCGCCCGTCGTCCCGCGTCGGGGCGTCCCTCCTGCCGAGCACCATTGAATGCTGGGCGCTAGAATGTGCATTGAGTGCATTCCGAACGCGCAAGTCGACGACCGTCGAGAAGCTTACCCCGAGCGACCGCGCCGCGTACGCACGTACACACACGCGCACGCGGGCGGACCGCACAGCACGCTCGGCGTTTGGTACATACGCGAACATCCGTGTCCCACCTCGCGCTCCACAAGTCACAATCCGACAAAACGGACGGCAGACGCCAGGAGCTCGCTCAGCTCAGCCGTCCGCAGGCGCATGCGGTCCCTGTCGCGCTGCCCGGGTTGCCTCTCGCAACGGGTGGCCCCCTCCCCCCAGCGCCAGCGCCCAGGCCCCCCAGGCTCCAGTGCGGGTGCCCACTGCGGCTCAAGCTCAAGCTCCAAGAGCCGCCGGCACGGCACGGGTGTCAGTAGGGCGAGCCGCGGCGCGCGATTGGACGAGAGCCTCGGAAGTGGCGGCACAAGCGTACGCCCGCACCGCACCGCGCAGCTCGTTCCCCCAGCAGAAAGGCAAAACCCCGCGGCGCCCACTCGCAGATCGCACACCACACCGCGGGACGAGAATAGCTCAGGTGCCCAGCCCAGAGCCTGCCGCCGGGGCGACACTGGGCCCCCAAGGCCCAAGGGGGCGGGTTCGAGGGCGTTGGAGCTTGATCCAGAGCCCAAGCACCCTGGGATGCGCGATCTGCAGGGAGCTCACGGCGGCAGCGCGAGGCTCTGCGCTCAGCTCAGGGGCAACCCCGGTGCCTAGGGGCTGCGCGCGCTCCACTGCGCGCGGCGCCCCTCGCCCGCTGCCCGCCTTCTCGCGCGAGCCGGGGCGCAACGCGCGGCGGGTGTACGGTACGCGCGGGCCTGCGGCTGCGGGCGTCGCTGGGGAGCGGGAGCGGGATGGTGGATGGCGGATGTTGTGCGTGAAGCTTCAGACTTTGAGCACCGAGCACCGAGCTGTGGGTCCCCCTCGCCTCACCTTCAGGCTTCCGAGGCCGTGCTGGAGACGAGGGGCGGGCGTTGGGAGGGGAGGCGGCGGCGGCGGCCACGCTTGGCCCGCGACGACACAAGAATAGGCTTGCCGCTTGATGATGACCGTGCTGGGCGCGACGAGCTCGGACGGTCGCTGCGCCCCTCGTTCCTCCGCCGCGCGCGCGTAAATCCACGGCCGCCCCGCCCCAAGCCCGCAGGGGTGCGCTCGAGCGCGGCACCGAAGCGAGCGCGCCGGGCCCTGCCGCGCTGTGGGTGGGTGCCAGTGTCATCTCCCATCTCCATCTCTTTCTTCCTAACGGAGCGCTGCACGCAGCTAGCGCTCGCGGGTGTTGTGTGTATTTATGTACACCGAACGGTGCGGGGCACGCGCCGGCCGGGCCTTTGTTCTTTTGCCCCCCCCCCCCGCTTCGATTCGATTCGGGCGACGGCGCGTAAGCAAGCGTTTTGTATTTGCACGCCCGAGGCGCGAGCGCGCAACGCGGGGCAATCGAATCGACAGCTCCCGCTGACGATGGACGAGGGACAAGGGGGGCGCCCGACGAACAAGGCGAGCGTGAGTGGGCGCGGCGCACGACCGCACGACCGCACGCACACACGCACGGTGTGAAATGGCCGGCCGCGCCGGACGGGGCGAGCACGTTGGCTCAGGGTAGGGGGCGCGATGCGTCTTGGGATCTGTCACGGGCGGACGGGGTGCAGCTGCGAATGACTGATGGAGGGGCTTCGCGTGGTTGGTTGCGTGGGCGCGCCGGGGCGTCGAGTAATTTGCGCGGAGCGGTGATACGTGGAGGGCGGGGAACGCGCGAGAAGGGATCTCGCCGGGACAGGCGGGCGGGCGACGAGAGGTCGGAGGGGGGGGGGCGCGCGCGGGACGTGGCGGGGATTATTCAGATTCGGAATCGAGATGCGGATGCGGGCGGGAGGGGCTGGCTTGGTTGGTGCGCAGTCGGGCGGAGTGATGGGTTCTATTTTCCTTGGACTTTCCGCTCGCAGCAGCGCGGGGGGTCGGACTGGACGACGGTCTGTGCACCCAGCAGTTGTGCGGCGGCGGGTGCGAGCGAGCTGGGCTGGACGGCGGCTGCGGAAGAGGGCGTCGGACGGTGTGCGGGCGGGGGGGCGGTGGGGGCTGGTGGAAGTCGCGAGGGAGGATGCCGTGAGGGGGGCGGCCGGGCCATCGCGCAATCGATGGGACGACTGCAGGCTGGGGCCCGGGGTGAGGTCAGCGCTGCGCGTCCGAGGGCGGCGTCTGGGCTAGCGTGGGCGTGGGCTGCCAGCGTCGTCGTCGACCGAAGACGGCGGGCGCTCGCGCTCTCAGGCTAAGGGGAAGGCTCAGGCGTGCTCGCGATCGGGACTCGGCGACCGAGGGGACCGCATCGCATCGTCGTCGGGCGGTCACACGCACGCGTGACAAGACGTGCAATGTACGCGCGGAACAGAAGGTGGACGGGCGTGCGGCCGAGACGGGCGCGGCCCTGGACGAGTAAATGCGCAGAATATGGGCGGCGGGTCAGAACGCGGCGCTGGGCCCCGCCAGGCGTGGCCGACGCGCTCGGCCTGGGGCGGGGCTGGGGTAGATCGAGCCGTCGCGCGATCGGGCGGGCGGCGCGAGCAGTGCAGCCCCTGCTCCTGCTCCTGCTTGCTGTCGACGCGGCGGGAGGGGCTGCACGGCGCTTGCAGGCATGGGTGGTGACGAGGGTGTGACCGCGCCCTGACTCATCGCGATCTCCGTCCCCAGTGACAGTCTGCGTCCCACCTCCATTTTCGATGCAGATTTGGTAACCGCCTCCAAGTCCTACATAAGTCCTCCCACCCTCCTCCAAGACGCTCACTTTTCGCCCCGCCGCATCCTCCCCTTATCGTGTCCTGTACAGTCCCTCCCTCCCGCCTCGCCTCCTCGACAGCCACCCCCGACACCATGGCCTCCTCCTCCGCCTACCCCAGCATGATCCAGTTCCCCTGCCTTCCCTCCGTCTCCTACGCCTGGGACGCCCCCACCGACAGGCACCGCCCGGCCCAGCCCCTCCCCCCGCGCATGAGCCGCTCCCTCAAACAGAGCCGTTCCACAGAAAGCCTCACCCAGCGCAAGGACCGCGTGGAGTTTTTGCGGCAGAGAGAATGGACCCGCAGGGTTGCGGCAGGCGGCGATCACTCTAACGTATCACCCGTGAGTACGCTCTCCCTCCTCCGACCCTGCCCGTCCCCGTCCCGTCTCCATCCCGACCCCGTCACCCCCGCCACGCACGTCAGCTCCAACTCTAACGCCTCTTTCCCCCACCCCCAGAGGCGCCGCGCGCGCACCTACTCCTGGGAGGACATCGTCGCCGCCGCAGACGCCGCCGCCAGCAACTTCGACTACAGCCCCTCCGCCCTCCCCTCGTACCCGTACCCCGGCCGGCCCGACACGATCGACGAGACGGACGAGGCCCTCGCGCTCGCCGCAGACGAGCCCTACGTCATCTACACCGCGACCCCGCGCCCCGCCGCGCCCCCCGTCGCCCACCAACACCCCGCGCCCCACGCATACCCCGCCGCGCCCGCGCATACCCCCGGCGCCGTCATCTACTCCACCGCGTCCCCCACCTCCTCGCCCTCGCCCTCGCCGTCCCCCACGCTCCCGCCCACCGCCGCGCCCGCGCGCGAGCCCCCCATGATCGGCATCGGCGGGCCCTACTTCAACGCCCGCCGCGCGTCCTGGCGCGGCCCACACTCCAGGCACTCCTCGCTCTCGTCGATATCGGAGGAGGACGAGGGCCTCGCGCGGCTCTAATCGGCCACTNNCCCGCGCGCCCGCCATTTCCGCACCCCGCACGCACATGCTTCCGCTTTCACATCCGCCCCCCCTTCCCCCTCCCCGCGCACACACCGTGTCCGCGCCCCCGTTCCTGGGATCCCCCCCTCTGATCCGGGACCCACGGCCCGCGCCGCGCACCCCCGCGCCCGGCATGGGAGTGCAGATCCCCACACAAGTCCGCGACGGAAAGAGGCACCCCCGCGGCCTCCTCCCTCGCACACGTCGTCCTACCTCCCGCGCGGAAGCATGCACACCCACCCAACAGAGCTGAGCCCGGCCCGCACCCGCACCCGCTGCAAGTAGAGCTCCGTAATCGCTGAAGTCCCCCGCGATCGCCCTCGGGGAGAGGCGCGCCGGGGGCGTGTACATACCCTCCACCCATCCACCCGGATAAGAGAGCGTTCCCCCGCGCGTAGACCCGCGAGAGTGCTAGTGTAAACCCGTGTACGATACGGAGAGAGCAGTGCCCCCTCCCCACCTTCACCCCCTCCCACCGAAAAGCGCCCTCGCCCCGGGACGGCGAGCCCGCGCTCCCCCGCTACACACACGCCCCTCCCTCCCACCCCCCGCTTTAGTAGTTACTTATCGCCCGTCCGCGCAGACGAGCCGACAGACGGACGCTATCCCTCCCTCTCCCCCCTGTTCTTCACCCCCGCACCACCCTCCTTCCGCGCATCCTCTCTCCCGACTTTGCCTAATGTGTATCTTTATTATCTTATGGGTGTACTTGTGCCGCCGAGCCCTTCCATCTTCCCTCGCAATCGATCTCCCCGCCGCAGCAGCAGCGCGCGTCTCTCTCGCTCCCTCCGCGCCCCCGCTTCCGAGGCCCGAACGTTCTCGTCCCGTGCTGTGTGCTGTGATCACGCCCGAGCCTCAATCGAGCTAAACTGCTCCCCTCATCTGCTCATCGCGCCCCCGTGTCTGTGTGAGGCGCACGCCGGGCTGAGCTCTGCCACCATAGACCGTAGACCATGGTCCGCGGCGCCCCTCCAGACGAGCCTAGCCCGCCTCGTGCGCGCGCCTGCGCGCGCGGCCGTTACACGCTTCCCCCCCGGGCCATCCCCCACCTACTCGAGACCCCGAGCGACCAGGTCTTGTTGTCAAGTGCCCCGCTTCGAACTTAACGCTAAGTAGCTGTCAGTGCTTGTCGCCGTGACCGAGTTTCCATGCATCCGCTGACGCCCGGCGCGCGCGCTGTCCACTGTCGACGGGGCGCCGTCCGAGACTGAGTTGGGTGGCTACTGGCCGGTGCGCTGGGTGGGCCCCTGAATTCTAAGCCGTTGCGGTGGTCACCGACGGTGCGACTTTGAATTCGTTCGCGCCTCTCAGACTCGGGGTGCGCACGTCTCTCCGGCCACGCCGGGCGCCGGGGAGCCTGTCCGTGACTCCGTGTGCGTGGCCCACCTTCCCTCCGCCGCGGGCGACGCCGTGATCCTGGCAGCCATCCGCCGCGGACGATCGCGTCTATCCGGATATCGATTTTGCGTCGAACAGCATGCTTCCTGGCAAGTACTGCACTGTGGCCACATCCGCTGCCAGCTCCGCGGCCATAAGTAAGTAGAGTAGGGGTGGCCACATGCCCCCCCCGCGTGAGCTCGCGGCCGCGGAACGCTACTTGCTTACTTAGTTAATTGCAGCCTGTACGCGACGTCGACACGACCGCTGGTACACACGCCACCGACGGACGCGAAACGCGAAATGCGAGACGGAGCGTCTGGCCCGCGCCGCCCGCGTTCCCGCATACACAGGACGCGGGACTCGGGATGGGACGCGCGGGATAAGTATGTAGATTGCGCGGGGAGCTCGCGCCGCGCGCGCTGTCGTCACAGTCAAGCTTTCAGACTCGCCTCTTCACGTCCTCCTCCCTCCCTCCAGCGCACGGCGGCGGAAAGCACGCGCGGAAAGAGGCGTCATCCCGCGCCCACATGCGCCCGGGCGAGCTCCCGACCGCGGACGCTATGTATGTACTTAATTGCAGCCTGGACGCGACGGCACGACCGCTGCACACGCCACCGACCCGCGCGAAACTTCCCTTATACACAGGACGCAGGCTGGACCGCGCGGGGAGCCCGCCGCGCGCAACGTCACAGTCAAGCTTTCAGACTCGCCGCTTCACGCCCGCTCTCCCTCCAACNNCCCGCCACATGTGCACAACGGCGGAAAGCACGCGCGGAAAGAGGCTCCCCCGCGGGCCCGCGCGGCGTGCTTCCGTCGCGCCCCCCTCCTCCCCTCTCGTCACGGGCCCAGACTCGAGAACCCTCGGGGCCACTTCAGGGGGCGCGCGGCCGGCGCGTGTCGGACGCTGCTGCCACCCATGGCCACATGACATACACAATAAACCATCGCCCGCGCTGCCCGCGCGAGCCTGATGCCCGCGTCCGCCTGGACAGCGCGCGCGTTCTGCGCCGCGCGCCGCGGCCGTCGCTGCCAGTGCAGTTCCTGGGCAGGGGGCGGCGCGGGCAGGGGCACGGGTGCGAGCGCGGCGCGTCGGCTGGGTGTGGTGGATCCGATAGGAACGGCGGCGTGTCTCCCCGTTTACGAGAACTCTCGCAGAAGGAGGGGATGGGGGGTTCTCACCGGGACCTCGCGCGCATGGCGCGGCGCAAAGGAAGGGGGTGTCAATGCCCGACGCCACACACGGGACGCGCGCGCACGACGATGACGACGCGCCCACAAAAGCGCACGCGAAGGGGGGGCAGAAGTGAGAAGTCGGAAGCCAGGGGTCGTTTCCAGTGTCCCATACATATTCGGCGTGGGCAGGGGGAGGAGGGAGGTCATCAGCACATGGGGGCGCGCGGCGAGGCGCACGGGAGACTATACAAGGAGCGGGATAAACAGACGTGCGTGACAGAGCAGCAGCAGCAGGAACGCTAACGATGGGTAAGCAGCGGTGTGAAAACGGCGCGGGATCGATGGGGCGAGGGCAGAGGGAGGAGGGGGGACATCAGCGGGGATCAGGGCGTGGCGGGCGCGGAGATCGATACGACGTGGTGAAGGAAGAAAGAGGCATGGGAAGGGCGACGCGGCGAATGTAAGAAGAGAAGAAGCGGAAGCGTCCCTGGCGCGGTGCGGGGGGAAGGGGGAAGTAGCGAGGAGGTATAGTGTGCGAGGTATCCGTCCCAACGAAGTAGTAACAACAGACCAGGAAGAGGCAGCCCGTCCGTCTTCACGTCCGGACATCCGCTCGGAGCCGCAAGGTGACCGGGTGCCCGGTCGCCAGACAGCGTGGCGGCGCGAGCGGAGGTGTGTAGAGGGCTTGCAGCTTATTTCGAAGGGAGCGGCGGGATCGCCGGGACGGGCGGGATGGCGGACTCGCCGCCCTGCTGCTGGCGCGGCCGCTGGAGCTTGCGGTTCTGCTTCTCCTTTGCCTGGGCGTCGCGCTCTGCCTGGAGGCTTATCATCGCCTGCCTCTGCTGCGCGATGAAGTCGGACGTGTTTGGCCTGTACCGCGGATTCATATATCAGTATAAGGGTGCGGACCCACACGGATGGAGAGCGGGAGGGCTGCATACCGCATGCGAAGGATCCGGAGGATGGTCTCGCCGTTGCTGACGTCCTTCTCTTTCTCTTGCTGCTTCTCCTTCTTGCGGTTCTTGATCGTGCCCAGGTTGCGCTGTTGGTACACGCTCTTTGCGCGCTTCTTGATAGACGGCGCCGTGCGCAGACTGTGCTGCATCATCCGCACACACTCCTCCATGAGCGCGTCGCTGAAGGATCATGGGAAGTCAGCCACATGTGTTTTATCAAAACGCGGAACGCGGACTCACGTATGCCAGTCGTAATACAGTCGGATGGATAGGATATCACGGTATTTCTGGTTCTGCAACGCCTCGAGTGAGATAGGGCCTTCGCCGCCCGCATAGAAATAGTCTCGGAGGAACTGTAGAGCAGACATTAGCAAACGCGTAGTTGTAACTCGTCGGGGAATGGTAAACCTTCAGCCATTTGAAGACAATGTCCACCTCCTTGTCCGTCAGCGGCTTCATGTCACTTTGAACCTCCGACAGTGGCGGGATCAGCAGGCCTTCGATGACATTCAGGATTTCTTTCCACACGCGACCAAGGACCATGTCCTTCGTCGTCTCACTCAGGTACGTGTTCAGAGTGGACAGGTTATCGTCGAAGAAGTTGAACAGTGGCAAGATCGCCTGCTCAATCTCGACGTCCGTCAGGCCCTCGGGCTTGAAGCGCGGCTTCTCAGATTGCGGCAACGGGATCTGGACCTCTTCTTTGCTCCCGAGCGCCGAACCGAAGAGGGCAGTGACGTTGCCGAACGCCTTGTTGTAGTCGATGCTCCCCGCGGTCGTCGACTTGACGAGTGTCTTGAGCACCGGCCGCGAAAGGCTCTGCTGGATGAATGGCGTCATCTGAGGCGAGCGGCGTGTCAGCTTAGCGCGAGGAACGGAGCCCGCACCGCAACAGCGCTTACCTTGTCGATGAAGACGCGGATCATGTCGCTCTCCCCGCGCTTAAGGGAGCGGAACGCGCGACCAAAGTAGAATTGAAGGTCATCCTTCTCGCCTTCCATACTCACGCGGAGCAAGATGCGTCCTTGGGAGTCGAGATCGAACCATAACTCGTGCGCCATGAAGTCGCCGAACCGTTTGGGGTCAAGGCAGAGGTACGCGCGGCCGACCGTATCGTGCTTCCCTACCAGGGCACGGTCACGCACACTGATCATGATCCACAAGGGCTTCTCAACGGAGAGATCGAAGGATTCATCCCCTATAAGTGGAGCTGGGTCAGCGAGCTGGGCATTCAACACATTGGCAAGGCCACTGACATCTAGGGTTGAGGGTCTCGTAGATTGTCCTCGTCTTGGCCAAGCGGTTGCCCTGTTCGTCGCTGAGGGTGACGAACGTGTCGAGCTGTGCAGAAGGGCTGCTGTCAAGTGGTACGAGACCCTCCGCGAGGGAGACCTTGACTGTGAACAAGAACCGATCCCCACGTTCCACCTTGTCCGGCGTCGGCGGCGCAGTGTGCTCCAGGATCTCCATCTTCTTGTCCGCCTCGATCTGCTCGTACATGTTGTCGAGCAGGCGACGCGCAGCCTCGATGTTGTTGAGCTTCACACACGACTCGGACCGGAAGGTGAACGGCTCCACGGGCTTCTTCCCACTCCGGTCCGCGAGCATCTTCGCCTTCTCGAGCCACGCGGACGACTTCTGGGGTTGGATGTAGTCCGTCGGCCGGGGGAACATCTCCGTCATGAACATTTCCTCGACCGTAGTGCAGTACTGATTGATAGCCTTGCTGATGGTCTGCACCGGATGTGAATACACGCTCAACACAGGCCCGTGTCACAGAATCACGCACCTTGGACAAGCTTGTGAAGAAGCGCGCCTCTTGATACTCGTCGACCCATTCCAGATCTTGCAAGAACTGTATCGGACTGCGCAGGGAATCAAACAAGTCGATGATCGACGAGCTGTGGCCCTCCGCGCCTTCCGCTTCGAACTGGAGTCTGCAATCAGCTATCGACTCGTAGCTGAGACACACTCTAACAAACCTTGTCTGCTGCAATAGCCTGAGTGTAAATCATATCAACATGTTGTCCAGCGTGGGAACGGAAATAGACGCACCGCCTGTACCCATTGCGTCGTCTTGTCATCCGTGTTGATCAACCACTGCCTGACGTATGGCTCGAAGAACATGCCGACGTTGAACTGAATATCACCGCTGTGACACACGGATCGATCAAAACATCCCGAGGGAGAATGCGGAATACCTACTTCGGGCAGAAGGCCTTGTACATCCCGAGCAACGTCTTCGTGCGGCGATACAGTGCGAAGATATCTTGGATGGGCACGTCCGGTGTTGGTCCGTTCATTGAGTCTTCAAACAGCCGCTTCTTTGAATCATCGAGATCCATGAGGAAGTGAGGAATTTGAATCTCGAGCATCAGCGAGACAATGTCCAGATGTCTGCATGAACGCTTTAGTGATTGTAGCCCACATTTCACGCCTGAGAACAACGTACCCAAGAAGGGGCTCGGGGAACCGCTTGTCCAGCAGCTTCGCGCTCTTCTCGATCTCGTCCGTCATCAGCAGCAGTGGCAGCGCGCGGTTGACCCCAGGCGCAGACTGCAGCTCGTGCATCTTGTTGCCGTAGTAGCGGGCGGAGACCTCCCGGACCTGCACCTGAATCTCCATTATCCGCTCCGTGACATCAACACTGAAGCGCGCAAGGAGGTTGCGGTCGCCGACGATGTCCAGGATCTGGAGGAACGGTTGGATATCCGACGGTTTGATCTGCGGCAAGCTGTCGAGACTGTGGTAGAGTTGCGAGAGGAAGGTGCTGAAGAGACCACCGTAGATTTGCGCTAGGTAATCACAGTCCTGCTTCGGCCACTTGTCCAGGTCGATTTCGGTCGTGACCCGGGCGATATTGTTGAGCGCCTCGGGCACGCATTCGAGCGGGACCTCGTTGCGCTCGTAGAACTGCCGGACTATGTCGAGGAAGCATGCGACGCGATACGGCTGCCCTATCCTCCAGCGCAACGCAACCTCATTGATGAGCTCGATGTGTGCTGCCGAAAGGATGCCCAAGGAGACCTCGTCGTCATCGCCCACCGCAGGGCTAAGCATCGCTTCTAGGTCCGCCGCCACGCAGTATTCCAATAGGCGCTTGTAGTACTTGCGCGGATTTGGTGGGATGAAGGTGAAGTAAAATCCGACTTGGATCTCGTCGTCACCGTCGAGCGTGCCGGGGACCCCGTCCGGGTCGCTCGGACCAAGGTTCCCTAGTGACACGACAGAGTTTCGGCTGCTTATGGACGGATGCCGTTGAGCAAGGCCGTTATCGTAGTATGACCCTGGTCGCCCAGCCGAATATGTCGAGTAAACGGACCCAGGCCGCCCTTCTGTTGAGGGTAGCGCTTCCGAGGGAGTCGACTTGGCCAGATCGGGGTTGAACTGCACCATGACGACCATGAGCTGCGAGAGGTGTGACGTCTCGAGAGTTCGCCAGTACTGCCAAGCGGCGTCGTTCTCGAAGTCTTCTCGTCGCATGGGGAACGGAGATCCGGCATTGATATTCTTCAAGCAGGTCTATCGAGGTATCAGCCAACAGTACTCATAGTTGTTACTAGTCACACACCTTAAGATCGTTCAGAGCGGCCTGTAAAAATGATTTGGAGACTGTGTATACACATGAACAGTGAAAGTACACACCTTCTCCGAGCAGATCTGGGCCAACTTGTCAATCTCCTGTTGCGCAGCACTAGTAGTGAGTTTGAAAAGCTTCGCAGCCGTTTTCACCAAGGGCATATCGGCGACCTGCATACTGATCTGCTTGGCCGAGCTAACCGAATCTCGGTTTGAAGTGGACGCAGAGTCGTATCCTGAATCTGAGTAGGACTGCTGTGAAGGCGCAAGCTTTGCAGTATACATGTCCAATCGGGATGTCAACTCCGGTGAAACATGGCTGATATGGCGCAGGCAATCGCGTAAGAGGCGGACGAACTGCGCAATGTGGTTATTGAGCTCCATCTTCCACGCGTCGCCCGCCAGTGAGGGTTCTTTCTTGAGAACGTTAGTAGCGTTCGTAGCAAACATCAGGATGAGCTCCTCGATCTTGCGGTTCTCCTTCATTTGTCGTCGGAAGGTTTCGTCCTTGACCTGTCCGTAAAATACGGCCATCGTTCTTCGTGTGAGTTGGTCGGAATAGCTACAACGAACATTTAGCACGTGGTCACAGAGATATACCAGGGCTGATTGGCAATAGAAATCATGGACAACGGGGTATGTACGTTCCGTCGCTTGGTCGCGGTTCATGGACTTGTTGTCGTAGCGTGTCTTCGACACTGACCACGCCACATTAGTCTTGCCAAGAGTATGGCATTTCTATGCAGCTCCCATTCTCCGCACCATACCCGAACATCTAATGTTGCCACCTAAATGGTCGCTGACAGCTCCTACCCACGGTGCTGCCAAGGTATTCCCAATAAAGTTCCCGTCAGAATTTAGGCTCTCTGAACGAGTCGTCAAGCAGCAAGTGTGGCAGGGGTGGCAGGTGCTGGTACATCCGTTCCCCGTGCATCTCGTTGACAAGGAGAGCGAGAACCAAGATGTCCCATGAAGATCCGCATCGTATAGGGAGAAAGAGTGGGCTGGACTCTAGTGCACGAGATCTCCCAGTGGGACGCACTACAATCGCGGTGGTATGGCACCCTGAGATGCCCCTCTGATACGGACCTCCCCCGGAAAAAAGCAAGAGTGATGTGACGTACGCAGAGTCCCTGCCCATGGCAATGTCCTGCAGTTTCTGCTCAAGCACCTTGATCAAGTCCTTCGGGAAGCGTACTCCTTTCTGTCCGTCCCGGAACATGTCGCCCAAGGAGAATATTGAGTTGGAGACGGCATTGGATATGCGTGTGTGGTAGTCTCTGTCCCTTTCCGGCTGCTCTGGCTGGGCTGCTGCCTCGACCGGCTTGGGTTGCATGCGATAGCTCAACAGACTGTCAAGCGCAGAAGATCAATCAGCCTTGCGAGCCCTCGGACCAAATGGAGCGTTGTAGACTCACGCTACACGCAGCACAAAGCTTGACAAGTAGAATAAATCATGAGATTACACAGCGGGGGATAATGCACAAGTTGCATGACATACTTTATGAGCTCATCCTCCGAGAACCGGATTCGGGACAACTTCCGCTCGTGCATCGAGGTACTGGCATAGCTGCGCCTGGACATGGGTTGTTGCGGTATAGATGGCCCGCTAGGGGGTGTATCCTGGGCCTTGTGTAGTCGTGAGGGTCGTGAGGGGTGTTAGAGAGATATGAGGGGGTAGGGAAGGCAGGGCGTGCGCAGGGAGCGCTGAGCGCCGGCTGTGTCGCGGCCGTGGCAGTCCTCGCCGGCTGGCCTACGACCATTATCTAAGGCGGCGATTCAAGCCCTGCCATGGACACATTCTGTCCGGATATCATTTCAACTCATACTCAGGGCGAAGCATATTCGGCGCAGACGCTCTCTTCGGGCACTCGCGCTCATGTGCCGTCTATTGCAGTGTGCCCGAGATGGCCACCGTTGAGCGATCATCTGAGTCGAGATATCTGGGCCACAGAGCGACCGTGCGTAGGCGCCGGTGATCAGTTCCGCGCGGTGCGATAAACATGTGCAGTTTCCCTAATCTTATACACCGCCGGCGCGAATTAATATGTTTATGAGCTCGAGCGCCGAATACCGTTTGATG
>FTLJ01000645.1:0-27268 GCA_900155495.1 Porogramme epimiltina
TTTTTTTTCAATGACGCCGCGCCCACAGACACCTCCCCCAGCCCGCTGGCCGGCATCGCCACATGTGTATAAGAGCCATCTTCCCCGCCCGCCGGCATCTCCCCCTCCATCCTCTCGCACTCCTCCCCACCCTCCAGCCCCCAATCCAGCATCCGCACGCCCCCATCCAGCACCCGCACCCCCCCGCGCCGCACACACGCCCGCACCGCTTCCAGCGCGTACCCCGGCACGCGCCCCATTGCGCAGCAGCAAGCCCACCCATCCCCGCCCTCCCGCACGCACACGCTCTCCCCGCCCGCCCGCACGCTCTCCCCGCTCGAGTTCGCACACGCCCACGACCCCGCCGCGCTCCCCACCGCCGCGCCCCCGCCGCGCTCCTCCGCCGGCGCGCGCGGCGCCCACGCCCGCGCCATCAGCCGCGCGGACCGCCTCGCCGCCGCCGTGCGCCGGATGAGCGAGGAGGACTCGTCTGCGGGTGGTGGCGATGGTGGGAGCAGCGAGGCCTCGCGCGCGCCCGTGTCTCCCGGGTACACGCGCCCGGGGAGGGCGGCGAGCCGCGCGGACGGTGCGGTGCCCGTGGGGGACGGGGACGGGGACCGGTTCACGCGCATGGTGGGCCCCGCGCGCCCTACGCGCGCGCCGTTGTTGGACCGCGGAGGCGGAGGCGGTGGTGGTGCGGGAGGGTTGTGGGGGCGGGTTCAGAGTGAATAATGGGGGTGAGAGGAAATGCGTTGGGATGCCCGCGCGGACGGTGTGCCGCCCGCGCCGCGCTCGTTATTTGTACTAACCGCCGCTGAAGGCCCAAATGCTTCGTGTTCTCGTTTCGTTCGTGCCGCGTGTCCCGCCCCATTGGTGTCCGCGCCGTTCATTTGCATCTCTTCGCACTGCCTGCCATCTACTCTCTGACTGCCAAATTCCAATAATGTACCTAGTCCACCTGCCTACATTCCAGTTTGTAGTTCCTCGGTCATAAGCCCTCATTCTTGTACTTACCCTCGCCCGACGTTACTCTAGCACGCGTGTGTCCGGGCTCATACTGTACTAACTTCGTGTTTGTGTATTGCTCTCTTCGTGTTTATCCTCTGAGTAATTATACCAATTCCGCACATAGCAGATTACAGTCCAGTTGTACCTCTACGAACAGTCCCTCTCCAATAAGATGTTAAATAGTTGATCTTGGCGATGAGTGAGCTTGAGAAATTAGAATACACAGTGTACAATCTGCTTGCGATCCTGTTAGCACGCCAACTGGTGGTAATCCGGGACACCATAGCCAAGTGGTTACGGCGACAGATTAGAATATCGTCGGATTATACTGTTCTATCTGTTTCCCTTTGGGAGCGCAGGTTCGAATCCTGCTGGTGTCGTGTGCGCAATGAACTCTCGGTTTTGCTTCGTAGTCCGGAGTCAATTTTTGTGAACCATCAATCGGAGAAGTTGGTAGTCCTACGACCCCTCAGCCCCTTACATATGACAACCCTGGGAGCAGGGAGGTACAAACGACCTCATTCCCATTCTTCAAGATGATCTACACATCCAATATGCGGGCACACTGGTATATCTCAAGGCAAGACTGAACACTGAGCACTCCCAGAATAACAGAGTCCGAACAGGACAAG
The DNA here is from genome assembly GCA_900155495.1 of Porogramme epimiltina. Taxonomy (NCBI): domain Eukaryota; kingdom Fungi; phylum Basidiomycota; class Agaricomycetes; order Polyporales; family Polyporaceae; genus Porogramme; species Porogramme epimiltina. The sequence goes on from FTLJ01000645.1 coordinate 1,620, forward strand.
CCGGGGTATATAGTCACTCGTCAAGACCACAATGTCGCAACACGACAGCGCCGTTGGCAATGTTCCAGAGAAAGCGATAGATTAGAATTACCGTACGGCGGACGCTACGACTACGAGAAGTGTACGCGCGGTGGGATTATAACGAGGGAGGGAGGGTAGGTAAGTAGTAGCGTAACCGGGCGTACACGAGTCAAGTCACGTCGCAGAGATCGTCGCAGGCCTATCCGAAACCTAACGATACAACGTCGCCATCAGCACGCGCTCGCGTTGACAAGAACAAGGCACTCGCGTTCAGAAATCACGAAGGCCCTCTAGTTGAGACGGCCGAACGCGGGGAGGGGAGGAAGCTTGGAGGCGAGCGACCCAACGACAGGGGCCACATCGGGCACCTGGCGCGCGTGCACGCCGGCAGCCGCGCCCGCACCCGCACCAACCGCCACGCCGTGAGGGCGAGTCTCAGCAGCGACGCCAGCGGCAGCAGCAGCGGCCGCGTCGACATGGCGGACGTGGACGCCCGCAGCCGCGCCAGCCGCCGCACCGACCGCGGCGTGGTGGGGATCGGCGGCTGCGGCGGCACCAGCAGCAGCCCCGGCAGCAGCACCGAAGTGGCGCGCGTGCACGCCAGCAGCAGCTCCAGCAGCCGCGCCAACCGCGACCCTGTGGGGCTCAGCCTCCGCGGCGACACCGGCACCGGCACCCGCGGCGGCGGCGACATGGCGGGCGTGAACGCCGGCCGCGGCACCCGCGGCGGCACCGACAGCGACGTGGTGGGGGTCGGTGTGCGCAGCGAGGCCCGCGGCGGCGGCAGCGGCCGCGTCAACGTGGCGGAGGTGGAGGCCAGCAGCGGCGCCGGCACCCGCGCCCAGTTCGACACCATGGGGGTGGTACTCCGTCGCCACGGTGGCGGGGGGACCGTTTTGGCGCGCGTGCACGCCAGCCGCGGCACCTGCGACAGCGCCGGCCGCGACACCGTGGGGGCCCGTCTCGACTCCACCAGCCGCGCCAGCAGCAGCACCGGCACCAATGTGGCGGGGAAGGTGCGCGACGGCCGCGAGGCCGCCGTCAACACCCGCCGCGAGCTTGCCCGGGACCGCACCGACGCCCGCCGCGAGGCCAGCGGCAGCGCCGAGATCTGCGCGCGTGCGGATGCCCGCGGCGGCGCCTGCACCCGCACCGACGTGAACCGAGGAAGGAGAGCCGTGGACGTGCGCGCCGCCAGCCGCCGCGGCAGCGACGTCAGCGCGAGCGTGGAGGACGCCCGCAGCGCCACCGCCCAGGCCGGCAGCGAGCTTGCCCGGGGTCGCGACGACACCGCCGACGACACCCGTCACGGCACCGAGGTCGGCGCGAGTGTGGAGGACACCAGCAGCGCCGCCACCAAGGCCGGCGGCGAGCTTGCCAGGAGTAGCGACGACGCCGCCGACAACGCCAGTCACGGCACCGAGGTCCGCGCGAGCGTGGACGCCAGCGGCGGCACCAGCAGCAGCCCCGGCGCCGACGTGGGAGTGGGAGGTATGGGCGCCAGCGACGGTGCCAAACGCGGCGTCGACGGTAGTGCGAGTGTGGACGATGCCCGCGGCACCTCCGCCAAGGCCAGCAGCGAGCTTTCCGGGGGTTGCAACGACTCCGCCAACGAGGCCCGCGGCGGCTCCGAGGTCGGCACGGGTATGGAGGACACCAGCAGCGCCGCCACCAAGACCGGCAGCGACCTTTCCGGGAACGGCGACGACGCCGCCAACGAGGCCCGCAGCAGCGCCGAGGTCCGCACGGGCGTGGAGGCCAGCGACGGCACCGCCCTTGGCGCCGACCGCGATGTCGTGGGGAGAGGCGTGCGCGCCCGCAGCGGCCCCAGCGGCGACACCCGCGCGCTCACGGGTGAGGAGCGCGGCGGCAGCACCGGCCCTCACGCCCGCGCCGCCACCGACGGCGCGACGGCGGCGGGTGCGGACGCCAGCAGCGGTGGGGGCGCCAGCCTCGAGTTCGGATTCGCAGGGCTCGTGCTCGGCCTCGGCCTCGGGGTGGGTGATGGCACCGGCGTCGAGGCGGGTGAAGAGGTTGCCCTTGGGGTGGGCGGCCGCAGGGATGTTGGGGATGTAGGCGAGGGTGTTCACGCCAGCGGCGGCGGCAGCGGCCCCGGCGACATCAGCGGTGGCAGGGACGGTGTAGGCTACGACATAACGTCAGACTGCGAGCTGTAAAGTCGATGAACTTCAAAACATACCGCCAGAGGCAAGGACGAGAAGGAGCGAAAGGATGGCGTGGGAGCGCATGGTTACGGATGGGCTGACGAGTGTGGGTGTCTTGAACGAAGGCGGGCGGGGAGGGTGTCGTAGGTCGTCGGGACGAGGAACGAGTGTGTAAAGAACGGAAGGAGGACTCGAGCTAAGCAGGAGGATGGGTTCCGACTCGCCCAACCTCCGTCTTTTTATCCTCTTCCACTGTTCCCCGCGAGATGCTGGCTCATTGACGTCTGCTTCCGCAATGTCCGCCTCGAGGGTGCAAGCTGTTCCAAGACGTGGAGCCGGCTACACCGCAACGCCCACCAAGGGTCGTCCGGCCGTCGCCAGTCGGTTCCGAAGCTTCTTGGACCCGCGCTTTGGGGCGCTGTCGTCAGCAGGGAGCGCAAAGTCGCGACCCGCACTTCGCGTACGGAGCGCCCATTAGCGAGTATATGCGCCGGCTACCCGACCAACATCCTCCGCCTTTGAGTCGGCGGGAGCACTTTGAGATGGGTAGCGTTCCCTAATACCCGCCATCGCACAGATTCTCTTCCATTCTCTGCCTGATTGGAAGAAGATAGCATGAGTACGACTCGCGGATAAGAGGAATGAGAAGCGTACCCGACTTCCGGAGTGAATCGCTTGTATTTCCGTGACGGGAAGTCAGAACCACCGACGCGCGATGGCACGACCTTCTCCCCGGGACGGCAACCTGCGGCAACCCGTGAAACAGCGTCCATTCCGAGGCCTAGCCGAGAACACGCTGGGGCGACCGTCGCTCGTCAAGGGTTGTGATTCACGAAGACAGATGGCACTCACATTGGTTGGTATATACTTATGTATACGAGCTTGGCCGTACAGGATATGTTCTAACTAAAACTTCGTAACGGAAGCGGATGAGAAGGCGGTGTTGGCACTTCCATGGCCAGCCGCGCTTTGAAGCCGTCCTATGCGCGCTGCCAGCGCGCTTCGGAATGTCGCGGACACTGAGCGTGGGTCGGAGGAGAGCTTGATGGACATTGGAACCCCGCGCTGTATCATAGCCACGTTGAAGCCAGCACAAGGCTCGTGTCTACTGAGGTTAAGAGGGCTTTCTCTCTTAGGGAAGAAGAAGGATGGGACAAGCCCGGCCGCCCGCGCTGAAGGCCTCGAGAGCAAGAGCGTGACAATGCTGTGACTCCACGTGATAAAAAGCCATGTGATCGTGTGACCAGTTTATCAAGCCTGGCCACTATCATGCGTTCCTGCGGCTTCGAACAGCTCAGGCTGGCAGCATCTGCGTATCCGGCGCTGCTGAGATGAGTTCTCCCCTACAACCACTCATAGGTGAGCACCAAATCTCATGAGACAGTGCAGCATTCTGACAAAATTGGCTACGCTAGTCCACGTTTCACAACTATATCTGACATGTTTCCCCATTAGATGACGCGTAGTGCCGATACTTAATCTCAACCACATCCATCCAAGGACGCAACCGGTCATACAGTAATGCATGTACCTGCATAATGGACACGTTACTTGCACCGGGCCTGCGGTGAGCTGTTTGGCATCCCCGCCTCATGAATCGTACTCACCATCGCCGTGCGCAGCGCCACGACTGAATAGAAACCTTCGGAGATAGTTGCAAGTCATGCAGTCTCGTCTACGCGGGTTCGTACGCGACGGCCTTCCGCTCGCTGTACTCCATTAGTAACTTTGCGTGACGGCTCTTATGGACGTATAAAAGCCACTAGGTGAGATTCGCACTCTCCAGTTCTATTCTCCTCCAGTTCCTCTTCGAAGCGACAGTCGCATCGTTCGCCTTTATTCCTTTGTCCCTTTCCTGTCGTGATGCCGACGCTCAACTTCGTCCTCGCTGCTCTCCTTCTCAGCTATGGTCCGCAACCTCTCCTCCTCCGACATCACTTAGAATCACTGCTAACATTACTCTCTACAGCCGCTGCAGCACCTATGAGGAATGATGTCACTACGGTCACGACCTCCCCGGTCACCACGTCAACGTTCGCTTCACAGGCCGACAATGTCACCACCGTGTTCACCTCTATCCCCATTTCGTCGTCCCCCGGCGCTGTTACCACCATCACTGTCAAGGAGCGCGCAATCACATCGGTGTTCACCTCTATCCCCATATCCTCCTCTCCTGGGGTTGTTACGACGTCCACCGTCAGCAAGCGCGCAATCACTTCCAGCTTCACTTCCATTCCGCTTTCCTCTTCTCCCGGCCAGGTCACAACGTCCACCGTTAAAGGGCGCGCTATCTCGTCCAGCTTCACAACGGTCCCGATCTCATCATCTCCCGGCACCGTCACGACCTCCACCGTGAAGGGCGGGCGCGTCATCACGACCTCGCTTACGTCCATCCCCGCCTCCTCTTCCCCGGGGGAGGTCACCACGTCGACCGTCCATCAGCGCGCTATCTCCTCCAGCTTCACCTCCATTCCCGTCTCGTCCTCTCCTGGAGCTGTCACAACCTCCACCGTGAATGCTGAAGACGTCGTATCGTCCTCGTTTACCTCCATCCCGGTTTCGTCCTCACCTGGCCAAGTCACAACCTCCACCGTGCGCCCGCTCGCGATCACGTCGAGCTTCACTTCCATCCCTGGCTCGTCGTCTCCGGGCACCGTTCCGACCTCCACCGCCAAGGGAGGCGCCCGCGTCGTGACGTCATACCTCACCTCCGTCTCCGCCGGCTCTACCGGCGTCGCCTCGAGCGTCACCAACGCCGTAGAGACCACCTCTGTTTGAGGTCCAAGTGTCAGCGCAGCCTCGAGCGCGGAGGTGTGGTTCGGTCGGAGGCACATCGTAACGTTCCGGCTTTTCCTCTCGTTACACCTTAACAAAGTTCGCTGGTTTGGTTCTGGATTAGACGGATTCGTTGCAGTTGACGGCGCTTCTGTCCATCTGTTAGCGTGATATTTTACAGTTATTTTGACCCTCGGATGATAGGAGATAATATACCCTTTGTGTTTTCAGGAGAGCAAATGTTAGGGGTATATGAATTCAAGTCTCCCTAATAAGGAGGGACCCTGCTACATGCCATCACATTAGACAAGCGCTTTTTCGACTGTCCTCCCATTCATTTGAGGAGCGGTAAAGCCGGTGGGAAGTAGTTGTACTAAGACCACCCCCCCAGTGTGAAAGGAGCCATAAACGACTCCGGCCCCAATAACTTCAGTCGACAGAGGATGGAAGCTGGATTAGTTACGTAATGTTAGTGGCCCCTTAGGAGCTTGTTCGGGCGCCTACCATGTTTCGATCATGCCACAATGGTCGCCGCCGGCATTGTCGCAGTGACGGTCAGCGATGACCTCCTCCCGTAGATCATGCCCCGTAGGATCGTCGTTGGATCCCCCGGCTAAGGTTTGTTGTATATATTTCAGCTAGGTTATAGTATTCTATGTCCATCCATTCCAGTATTGACCTTGACATAATAGAGGTTTTTTCTCGACGACACTGTTGGCACTTCTACTTCAGCTCAAATGAACGGTTTTACAGTCATGACCGGTGAAGCTATCCCAGGCTTCACCTCTTCTCCGGCTCGTAAGTGTGCGATGATTCCATTCAACTCAATCCCATAGTTATGCCATTCCCTCCTTCAGATTGGTCACTTGACAGAAAGTTTACACCGGAGCCACGCTCCCAACAGGGGCGGCAGCGATCGGTGCCGGGGGTTCGAAATGCTCCCGCAGCTCTCAAATAGGACAGGGCTGTTCTATAGGAGTACGAGGGGCCAATCACCCGACGGCGGCAGCCGGTCCATGGGGCCATACATAAACCGCGTTCATACGGTCATCTAGCCCACCATCTACGCAGCTCTCTGGCAGGTCCAAACTTGCCTGCCCACTCTCTGGCGCCTCTCCATCCCTTCCTCCTACATCGTCTTTCTTCTTTCACGGACTTCTCGCCCTCTGAGTCTGCCACGGATGTCAAACGCCCCCCTCAACCCGCCCCCGCTGGACGTTCCCGCGAAGTAAATTTACGAAAATTCTCCTCTTTGGTGTCCCCACTCACCGGAATATCGTTTCAGTTTCGGCCCTTTCTACGTCGCCGTGGTATTAGACGTGTTCTTTTACGGTATCGTCGCGACGCAGGCGTTCGTCTACTTCACCACCTATACACAGTAAGACCTCTTTATGCCGAAGTCATGCGCGCGCCCTTACCCCTACGCCCTCAGAGACCGACTATGGATGAAAACACTCGTATGTACCTACTCATTTTACTGGCAAGTAGTCGACAGGCGCTGACCTATCCTGGGGTAGGTGCTCTTGGTTGTCATATCGGAAACCTTGAATTCGTGTTTCGACATAATCTCCGTGTATCAACCGCTGGTGATACACTTCGGTGATTATGCTGCTGTTCTCATGACCGCATGGGGTAAGTGTGTCCAGCATGCTTTATATACGCCACTCACACCGAACCTTCTTGGGTGTACAGAGTTCCACGCCGATCCTGGTGTCACGGTGAGCAGCACAACGTTCGTCTGATGAGCAGAGTGCTAATATTTCCCACTCAGGGCATTGTCGCGTTTCTCGTACAAGGATTCTTCGCTTGGCGGGTTAAGGTTCTCACGAATAACAACTGGATTGTCGGAATTATTGGTGTCTTTTCGTTCATCCAGCTTCGTACGTGTTCATCATTTTCGTGCCCACTTGACACATTTTAACTGTTCGCTCAGTGGGCGGTATCGGCACGTCCATCGCTGTGACACATGTCGCCTACATTCCCGACTTCCCAAAGTTCCGATCCATCGTCATCGTCTGGCTCACTAGCGCAGTGATTGCGGACATCATGATCACGACCACGTTAGTCCACCACCTGGTGCGTATTCTGAGACCGTTGCACTATGTCGTAGACCTCACCAGCAGCCTGTATGCAGCACCGAAACCGGACAGGTATCGAGTCCACAGACACCCTTATCAACAAGCTCATGCGCAGTACGCTGTTAGTCTTCTTCTCCTGAACATCCTCGACTCACGATCTGCTTTTAGTGACGATCCAAACCGGCCTTCTGACGTCATTGTGGGCTGTTACCGATCTCGTCGTGTACCTTGTCGTCGTACGTCTCCATCGCTCTCACCCCTCTATTCTCCAAACCTCCCCCTGACAGTTCTCCACTCCTCCTCACACAGCCCAAGTCCATCCACCTCATCTTCAACTTCACGCTCTCGAAGCTGTACTCGATATCCCTCCTCGCAACGCTCATCGCGCGCTCCGCATGGCAGGGCGAGTCCAGTACGGGTACGCACGGCGGGCGTACAACCCCAGGAGACCGCGCAAGCGTGCGCGTAAACGTCCTCAGGAGCGCAAACAGCGTCTGCAGGGTCAGTCCCTTTACGCCTCCCCCTAGTCCCTTCGCTCCACTCCCTACGCGGAAGCTGACTACGCACTTTTCAGCCCCCGCCCCAGATCTTCATTGACGTCGAGGCACACCGGTTCGTTGACGGCGACTCCTCCAGGCGCGCCAGCCGTATCGCGAGCGACGTTGACAGTGAGTTGGAGAAGGATATCACCTCGACGAGTACCAGGACGAGTGATCGCAGGGGCTCGGACGCTAGTACACACGCTGTCTGACTTATGAGTAATATCATAGTGATCACACAGTGAATGGCGCGCACACTGCGAGAGTCTACCATAAGTCCCCCGCGCTAGGCCCTAGCGTCATCAGTTCACACGCACTAGGGATGGACATATTTTGAGTAGACCCTGAACATTGCTCTCTCCAAACGCACACCGCAGCGTCCCCCAATCGGGCGCGGCATGCGCGAGACCTTCGAGTGGCCACCTCGTGTACGGCACGACGGCACCACGAACTACTTCCTAGTTCTCTTCCATTCTTTGTCTGATTAGATTCATGAGAAGTAGTATAATTTGCGGACCAGCGGAAGCGGGAGCGTACGAATTGCTGGATTCGCGACGAGTTCGCGACAAGAGGATCGCCAGCATGAGAGCTCAGGGGAACCGACTATGTCAACATTACTCGCGCGAGACACTATGAGACACTATGAGAGTGCCCACTAGTTACGTAATACTAGTGCTCACTTTCAGATGCTTACTTAGTCCGTGGCACTGATAGCACCGGCGCTTAACGCAGCTCTCTCTCCCCCTTCCTCTTTGTTTCTCCCTTACACGGAGTATCAGCCACCGACTTCACCGTGGTGCGATGTGTGGCAACTGGACGCAATAATTTCTCATCAAAACACGTTCAAACCCATATTTCGCCGCGCCTGTATCCAGGGCGTAGCACTCCTTAGGGCATTCGGATCGAAGGACAATGTTTCAGAGCTAGTCACTTGGCTGAAGGAAAGGTCTGGATCAGTGGTAAGCACTCTTGTGGTAGCTTGACATTCTCTTGCATTTCAAGTGGTTTCCTCCTCGCCCCCTGCTCCCTTAGTCCTGTAGTGCCACATCCATGTCATTCCTCGCAGTTCCGCACCTCTCTAAACCCCGTTGAAGCCTCCACGTTCCCTCCGACCTCTCGTAATACCGCTCTGTGCAACACATGCCCCATGTCACTGCTACTCGTATAGATCACCGTGTCCCTATATGTCCGATGAGCCTGGACTCTATGGCTCATATACAGTTTCCGCTCGTACAGGTGTACTCCTAGTGCCTTCAGTGTGCTGAGGGCTTTAGTACAATGCAAACGGGATGACACCTATGGCACTGTTCTATTTCACCCAGAACGAACGACTTTGCGGCTGTGGCCAGTCAAATTATTCTGGCTATGCTCCCTTCCTCACATCGTAAGTATGCGGTGCTTCCATTCAACTCTGAACTAAGGTTACGCCATTCGCGCCTGCGGATTGGACACATTATCTAGAGTTCGCGCCGGATCCACGCCGTCTGCAGAGGCGGGCACGGTCGGCGCCGGGGTTCTAAACTCTCCCGTCATCTCAAATAGAACGGGGCAGTTCTGTAGGAGCAGGAGGAGCGAATATTCCGACGGCGACGGCCGAACTAAGAGGCCATACATAAACCGTCTCCACAAGGTCATCCACGTATCATCTACGGCTCTCTGGCAGGTTCAAGCTCGTCTGCCCTCTCCCTGGCGTTCCCTCCCCTTTGTTCCACATCATCCTTCCCCTCTCACGCCCTTTTTGACTCCGCCATCGATGTCAAACGCCCCCCTCAATGCGCAGCCACTCGATGTTCCAGAGAAGTGAGTGGATTTACAAAAATGCTTCCCCTTACGGTCCCAACTCACCAGAATAACACTCCAGTTTCGGCCCTTTCTACGTCGCCGTGATACTGGACGTGTTCTTTTACGGCATTGTCGTGACGCAGGCGTACATCTACTTCACGACTTACACTCAGTAAGATCTCTTTATGCTGTACTCATGTACACACCATTAAGCTTACAACCTCAGAGATCGAGCATGGATGAAAACACTCGTATGTGTTAACCCTTTTTCACTGACGTAGACGCAAAAGGCGCTAACTGCTCTTCGATCAGGTCGCCCTGATTGTCATATCGGAGACCTTGAACTCGTGTTTCGACGTAATCTCCGTGTATCAGCCGCTGGTGCTACACTTTGGGGATTATTCTGCTGTCCTCGTGACCGCTTGGGGTAAGTGCGGCTGGCACGATTCTGCACACACACCCCTCACACCAAACCTTCTCCACCGTGCAGAGTTCCACGCCGACCCTGGTGTCACGGTTAGTGCGCCAAAGTTCGTCAGATGAGCAGAGCGCTAACCTTTTCCTTTCAGGGCATCGTCGCCTCCCTCGTACAAGGATTCTTCGCATGGCGGGTCAAGGTGCTCACAAACAACAACTTGATCGTCGCAATTATTGGTATCTCTTCGTTCATCCAGCTTCGTGCGTGTTCATCGTTTTCGTGCTTACCTGGAAGGGTCTAACCGTTTGCTCAGTGGGCGGTATCGGTACTTCCATCGCTGTCACACGCGTGGCCTACATCCCCGACTTCCCAAAGTTTCGATCTATCGCCATTCTCTGGATCGCCGGCGCAGTGATTGCGGATGTTATGATCACGACCACACTAGTTCTCTACCTGGTGCGTGCCTTGAGACAGCTATCCAGCGTCGTAGACCTCACCGACCTCCTGTATGCAGCACCGACACAGGACAGGTATTGAGTCCACAGACACCCTCATCAACAAGCTCATGCGCAGTACGCCCCCCCTTTTCTCCTCCCAAGTACTGTCGACTCATCGTCTGTATCTAGTGACGATCCAAACTGGCCTCCTAACGTCATTATGGGCTATATCTGATCTCGTCGTGTACCTTCTCGTCGTACGTATCCGTCGCTCTCAACCCTCTACTTCCAAACCTCCCCCTGACAGCTCCCTCCCCTCACTCAGCCAAGCCCTGCTCACCTCATCTTCAACTTCACGCTCTCGAAGCTGTACTCGATATCCCTCCTCGCGACGCTCATCGCTCGCCCCGCGTGGCAGGACGAGTCGAGTACGGGCACGCGCGGTGGGCGCGGATCCGCACGCGACCGTGCGAGCATGCGCGTGGACGTCCTCCGCAGCGGCGCCAACAGTGTCCGCCTCGTGAGTCCCTCTCGTCGTCTACGCCTGCTCCTATCCCCTTCTTCCCCTTCTCTACACGAAAGCTGACTGCTCTTTCTCAGACCCCGCCTCAGATCTTCATCGATGTCGAGGCACACCAGTTTGTTGACATCGACTCCACCAAGCGCGCCAGCCGTATCGGGAGCGACGTCGACAGTAAGTCGGAGAAGGATGTCACCTCGACGAGTACCAGGACGAGTGATCGCAGGAGCTCGGATGCAGGTGTATGTGCTGTCTGACGCGTGAATAATAATACTGCATTCAGATTTATCCTTTTTCCGGATGATATACACTCGCACTGGTGGACGGCGAGCGGACAGTCTGCCATCCTCAACGTGAATGCATCTTCATCATTCTCGCGGAACCTTCATAGAGAAAACGTTGTCCACTCCACAAACACACCACAGCGTCCTCCCATCTGGGGCGAAGAGCATGCGCGAGATCTTCGAGCTGTCTCGTGTACGGCGCGACGCCACGCGCTTCCCAGTTATCCCATCCATGACCTCCACTCTTCCGTCTGTCCGGCCGATCCCTACAAGCGCCCCCTGGTGGTGCCCATTTCCAAGCCAGATATCCACCGCCGCAATGTCCCGGTCAGTTTCATCCAGGTACCACGTCAAGTGAGGCCCAAATTTGAGCTTGTGGTAGGACCAAGGGAAAGGCGCCGGTTTGGATACGTCATGGGCGGTGTCGGGACATGGAGGTGTCGCGGAACCATGTAGGGAACGTCGGAGGGTGATGTCAGGCGGATCGTCGTTGCTTCGGCCTCGGAAAGTTCCGCGGGACATGTGCGTGAGCGTGATGTGAGGGGAGGGGAGATGTTTGCCCATCAGGGCACCGTAGATATCTATCGGATAGGGTTGATGCTTGTTGAAGACGACATTATTCACAATCAGGTGCTCCGCAACTATGACGACGTTAGAGCTGCTCCTGATAGCCCACACACAAAACCCCCCGTCGGAGACCGTGCGGTATACGGACACAAGCCAGCGTCCGCAGACGGAGAAGGAGGCGCCATGGTCTGTTCTTGCTAGTTGAAAACCTGGAGGTCCTACAATGAGGGGCCGTATCCACCTTTCTAGAGTGATGTTGTAGACGTAACACATAGTGAGAAGTTTGCGGCTTTCCCCATTGAGGTGTAATATCTGGAACGCCAATTGTGTCTCTGTTGGGGACCAAAGGATGTTTGTACCTTGTATTTCTGAAGAATGAGCTCCCGGCCAGTGAGGGGCCCCCAGTATTCTCTCGTATTGATCTCGGGATGACGGCCACGAGCTTATTCTTGACCCGTCACGGACGTCGTGCACGAAAAAATGACGCACATTCCCCACGTCGTGTTCATCCCAAGAAATAGTCAACAGGAATCGGCTGCTTGGAGAGAATAATGCCATTCTGATAGGTGTTGGTCCAGTGTTCCAGTGACCGTGTGGGGAGAGGGGATCTTCGTTTAGATCGTATAGCAAGGATATGCCGGTGTCCAACCCGACTGTGCGCCACCGGCCATCGGGAGATGTGGCTCTGACGTTGATATCTCCGTCAAACCCGTCATCCTGACAATAATCTTCATCTACATTGGCGGTCCGTTAACACAAGGCACTGGATCTCGAAAACAAAGCGTCACTTACCTTCGTTAGAATACCTAATTCGCAATATACCTTGTTCGTGTAGGCTAGATAATTCGCGCTCAAGCGTGCATTTCCATAGCATGGCGCGAACCTGCCCAGGCACTAAGATTGTGACATGTCTCAGTTTGGTGCGCTTGACTCGATCCAGAATCATTTCCATAAGTTCATGTGGCTTGCGCGGCGGCGCCAAATCCAAGGAGGAAACTGTGTAATTGTGGTGCATTACTAGCTCTTCCACTGACTCGGTACCGATAGGGAGGGTGGGAAGAAGTCTTTTGGCGTGGTCGTATATAGTGTAGTGAGAGGTTTGATTAGCTTGTATCAGCTTCAGGGAAAGAGTGCGGATGGCACGGAGATGAATCGTTGGCTGCATGCCGCCATCTGACAATACTTCCACATTAGAATAATATGGGAAAATATCAGGAAGCCTCTTACTAGGATCGTATACGCTCTCCAATGATAGCAAAACAACAAGATTGTCGACCGTCGATGACCTGAAATTGAAAATAACAGAGGCGAGATGTTCCTCTGGAATCTAAAGTCGATATGGGTCAACCCTTCGATTATGGCACCCGATACACATGGAGTGCACTCACAATGAGCTGCTCAAAGTGAGTATTTTGACCCCTTCTGGCTTCACGAGCACCTGATCTGGGATCTTTGTGCAGAGACATGACAGAAGTCTGGCTGAGATCGAGAGTATGAAGTTGAGGAAAAGAGCGTAGGACAATTGAAAGTTCTGCCTCCGTGATTTTAATGTTCCGCATGCCGATGCACTGGATGTGGCGAAGCTGGGGAAGACAAAGGCGAGCGGGGTAGCATAATGAGAGTATGGAACGTTGGTCGGAAGTTGCTCGGCCGTGGAAACGGAGCTGTGTCACATGAGAGAGACAACGCCATAGCCTAGTTAACACTAGAGCCACGTATTGCTCCGGAGCTCGTTGTGGGACCCAGACAGTGACGGAGTGAATGAGAGGCGTCAAATAGGGTTTTTCCGTGAAGAGGAAAAGAAGCATATGGAGAGGCCGGGATGGATCTTCGATGCCGATGGCGTAGAAGAGATTGCAGTAGCTGCGAGGGTGCCACGCACGACAGGCTAACGAACACGCGCGTAATGTCCGCATGTCGCGAACACTGTCGATTATACGCTCCGCGACCTCTACAGGTAGTCGCATCGTGTACTTGGGAATGTTGCGCTTCGATGCCTGCAGGTAGGGGGCTCTTGCGGGGATAATGATATCTTTGTAGTGCTGGAATCCACGGCGAATAAACATACGCATCTGGCATATGTTTAGAGACATTCCCGTACCCACAGTGAATAGCAAGATGCATGTAAAGAGGCCAGGTCAATTAGTCCCCTTTGAGGGAACTAAACATCGTTGAGTGACGGTACTAACATTGGTATACGGTATGAGCGCAACGCCGGGGTGCGGGTTCGAGCGCCTAACATAGCCCCAGGGCCCGCACCGCCCTGTTACAACCCTTGCCTCCATTAGGCGAAGGATACTTATCTGGAACCTGTGTACATTGCGCCACAGGAGAGCACACATTCTCATGAGCGCCGTAACCCATCACGAGAAACTCCCTCCAGAAGTCTCGAGGGGATTGTATAAAGCGACAGCCAGGAGTCATGCACAAGCCTTATTCTAGTCCCCACTTGCCAGCACTACCGGTCCTAGTTAAGTCGACGTAAACATGAAAATATAAACTTAGAGTTTTCGCTGAGTGCCAATACCTGAATCATCTCGATCTGCGTAGGATCGATCGCTGATTTCAGTATGTAGGAGCAGCTAGTAGTAGCTAGCTGCTGAGCCTTGGTGTGCGCGGTACGCCGTAAACTTGTTCCCCCTGGTATGGTGTGATGACCAGCTTCGTCGCTTTGCGCGAACTCCTGTCAATCGGAACACGGGCAGCTGTGTGCACCATGACTTAAGAAGGCATTGTCATAGACCAAGAAATAGCATTTAATTTGGCACCAACTCTGATGCCTGACTAGGCGCCGACATTACATAAACCGTCTCCACAAGGTCATCGACCGGTCAATCCATCACGCGGCTCTCCGAGTGGCAGGTCCAAACTCGCTTGTCCACTTTCTGGCGCTTCCCCCCTTCATCCACCTCATCCTTCCTCTTTCCCACCTTTTTGACCACACCATCGAAGCGTCAAGTGCTCTCCTTCATCCGCCGCCACTCGGAATTCCGGATAAGTGAGCGAATATACAAATTTGCTCGCCTTTAGTGTCCCGGCTCACCAGGTTCGGCCTTATCTACGTCGCCATGATATCAGGCATGTTCTTTTACGGAATTGTAGTGACGCAGGCCTACATCTACCTCACGAGCTACACGCAGTAAAACTCCAGTATATGCTGAAACCATACACATGCCCTTACCTTTACGACCTCGGAGAACGAGAGACTGGACGTGGATGAAAACCTTAGTATGTATCTAAACGTTTCCTGGCGTAGACGCAAAAGGCGCTAACCGCTCTTGGATTAGGCTCTTCTGATAGTCATCTACGAGACCTTGAACTCGTGTTTCGACGTAATTTTCGTGTGTCGGCCGCCAGTGATACACTCTGATGACTACTCCCCTATTCTTATGACTGTTTGGGGTAGGCAGCACGATTCTACACACACCCCTCAAGCCAAACCTTCACCGATATGCAGATTTCTACGCAGATCCTGGTGCCATGGCGAACAAGACAATGTTCGTGCGATGATCAGAGCTCTAAGCTTCTCTCATCGGGACATCGTCGCCTTTCTCGTGCAATTATTCTTTGCATGTCGTGTCAAGGTTCTCACGAATAATAACTGGATTGTGGGAATCATTGGTATCTCTTGGTTCATCCAGC
The DNA here is from genome assembly GCA_900155495.1 of Porogramme epimiltina. Classification (NCBI taxonomy): domain Eukaryota; kingdom Fungi; phylum Basidiomycota; class Agaricomycetes; order Polyporales; family Polyporaceae; genus Porogramme; species Porogramme epimiltina. The sequence continues at coordinate 16,848 of FTLJ01000645.1, forward strand.
TCCGTGCGTGTTCACCGTCTTCGTGTTTACCAGGCAGAGCTTAATTGGCTTTTCAGTGGGCGGTATCGGTACTTAATTCCATTGCTATCACACAGGTAGCCTACATCCCCGACTTCCCCAAGTTTCGATCTATCGCTATTCTCTGGATCGCCGGTGCCGTGATCGCAGGAGTCGTGATCACGATCACGTTAGTCCTGTATCTCATGCGTACCTTGAGACAACTATCGTGCGTCGTAGACCTCACCAGCTGCCTGCATCATAGTATGCAGCATAGAATTCGGACAGGTATCGAGTCCACAAACACCCTCATCAACAGATTCATGCGTAGTATGCAGTCAGTCTTCTTCTCTTATGCATCGTCAACTCACGATCTGCGTCCAGTGACGATCCAAACCGGCCCTCTAACGTCATTATGGGCAGTAGCCGATTTCGTCGTGTACCTCGTCGTCGTTCGTATCCCTCCCAACCCTCTGTTCTCCAAACCTCCCCCTAAAAGCTTCTCTACCTCGCGCAGCCAAAGCGAACACACCTCATCTTCGGCTTCACATTCTCGAAACTCTATTCGATCTCCCTTCTCTTGACACTCATCGCGCGCCCCGCGTGGCAGGGCGAGTCCAGTGCGGGCGTGGGTTCGCAGACGACCACGCGAGCACGCGCATAAACGTCGTCCACAGTTCCAGCAGCGCTCGTCGTGTAAGTCCCCCCCCCCCAAACCCTCTCCCTCGTCTCCCTTCGTCGTCTCGTTCTCGGTCTCCATGCAGCGGCGCCGGCTGATTCTTCTCACAAAGCCCACCACAGATATTCATCGAGATGGAGGCACACGGGTCGGTCGATGCAGACGTCCCCAAATGCGCCAGTGGTACCGTGAGCGATGTAGAGAGCGTGCGAGCGGTACAAATTATTTTATTGGGAATCGAGGTTCGGCGACGCTATATAATGGACAAACGGAGGTGACAAGACAGTAATTAGCTGGAATTGCGAGCCTTGTACGTATGAGAACGGAGAATACAAGAGATGTACAACAATGAGAGAGCAAACGTGCGGAGCTGAGCATAGCTAAGTCAGCAGAATATATGAACAAGTAAACGGACCGAAACGAGAATCCATGAGGTTCGTGTACCGCGGAGCGAAGCTTCACGTGGCAAAGAATCGATGTGCAGCTATAACCCCAGTTCTCAGACTGTACATTGGCCGTGCGTGAGCCATGATGACACTGGAGTTAGAGGGAGGATGTGAAGTGTCATCCTCGCAGAGGTGTGTATAGTACACCTCATATGCGTCGCTCGGACACACCTGCCCAGTTTATAAATGACAGATCATCTAGGATGAATAAGCAGACAGAATTAATCTTGGCATGGCCATCTGGGCGTTCTCTAATATGGCCGGATGCATCCTTGTAGAACCCGAAGGGCGGCTTATAGTGTTCTGGGAGCGGGAGGTCGTCTAGTCTATTCTTTAATACCGGCTTTATTGAAGTCGACCTCGGATGGTATGTGGTGATATTCGTACAAAAAGCCACCGCCACCTCCGAGCCTTTCTGGTGCCAAAAGACAGAATTTTTACCCAGATACTTGCTCAGGCTTGCCCATAGCGCCTTCATAATGCGCCGTTGACCGACTTGAAGACTATTTATTGAAGTGTTTTCTCGTAGGACATCGCAGCTTCCTGTGTGGTATAGGCGAAAATCGGTCCTCAACGTATCTTTGTTGCTATAGAACAACTTAGTTCTTTCAGCTAAGCTATAGATAGACAGCACGTATTCCCCGCAAGGAGAGAGCGAAAGAGCTCTGAGATTCAACCGTGGTTTGTACGCCGTGCGATAGTGCGTCATGTGTTCCAAGGGGGGACTCGGAGGGGCCCAGCAATGGAAGAGATCTTGGAGATAGTGATATTGCCCGTGGCGCATCGGGCCATTGAACAAGAGGATATGTCCGTTCTTCAAGCCATACGCGGACCATTTTCCGTCAGGGGAGTGGGTCTGCATTGCCGCGGCCGCCCCACTATCGAACGTCACGAAAGCGTGATCATACGCATCATCATCTAAGTAGACCAATTGATCAGTGATCCTTCAGCTTATTGGCACACCACATAGAGTCGCCTACATTCGCTGGTGGATCCAAGTTGTAGTATACCTTTTTCTTCAAGTTCAGGAAATTCGGAATTGAGCAACTCCTTCCATGCCCGCAAGCTTCGGGGCGGAAATATACCAGGCCAGGAAATCTTGAAACGTTGAAGTTGCAAGTCGTCCACTCGCTCCAGTATCATTTTCTCTAGCTGGTCCTTATGGTTTGATAGCTCATCCCAGGAGGGGTAACAATTGAGTAACACCAATTCGGAGATCTTGACCGTGCCAGAAGGAAGCAATGGGACAAGCCGGTTTGCGAGATCGTATCCCAAGCTTGGTGCCCTGCTCTTAGGCAGGAGGGTCAGAGTATGGATGGCGTGGAGACAAGATATTGATTGTATGTCTTTTCCACAATATATGCAGGTGTTAGTAATGATCTGAAACATTAATGTTAGGTGACTCACTCTCGCCAACACTAGCTTCGAAGTTCTTATCAAGCGTGATGATAGAGAGATTCTCTATAGTTGACGACTCGAAGAGATGAACGATGGGAGGAAGGTACTCTTCTGGCACCTAACCAACGGAAAAAGGATGGATCCAAGCCGAGTGAGCATGCATCACAACGTGAGTGACTCTTGAAAAGGGTGGATCAAAGCTAATACTCACGATGAGCCGCTCGAAATGCGCCCTCTGAGGTCGACGTCGTCTCGTCACTCCAAAGGTACCGAAAGCCGTTTGCCCGGGTTTCAGTGCAGCATTTTGGCAATCTAAAACCCGAAGCCGAGGGCAAGAGGCGAGGATCTTAGAGAGTTCCGCTACCGTGAACTCGACGTTCCATAGTCGGAGTTGATCAATGTGACCGTACTGAGGTAGACACATGAGAGCGGGTCGACATGTTGATAATACACTCCGGTTGGCGCGAGCACGCCCTTTGAAACGAACCTGGGTGAGGTGGGGACTGAGATAAGGCAATAGAACAATGAGTGCAGCGCCTTGATACACGCCTCCGTCTGGAATCCATATGGTCACGGAATGGATTAAAGACGATAGAATTGGCTTGCTTTGAAGAAAGAGAATGAGTGTATCCGGGGATCGGCGTGGGTCTTCATAGTCAATGCCAATAGAGCAGAGAAGGTTGTAGCGACTGCGGGGGTTCCATTCGCGACAAACGAGCGAGCACGATCGTAGAGTCTTCACGTCGTCGAAGTTGCAGTCAATTATTCCCTCTAGGACCTCTATGGGCACCCTGGGATCCTGAGTGTGGATGGGTGTTTCCTTCAGAACACTGCTCCTGCACGATTGTAGAGCTTTCACGCCGTCAGAATTGCAGTCAATCATTCCCCCTATGACCTCTATGTGCATCCTAGGATCCTGTGTGCGGGCCGGTGTATCCTTCGAAGCGCTACTCCTGCGGATATACCTGCCCAACCATTTAGTAGACAGACCTAAGAGCCTCATCTCGAGGGCCAGAAAGAATAAGTGGCGTTGAGGGAGGCCGGGGAAGGAGCGCAAACACTGGGAGCTGACGGTGGCAAGGATGACAAATAACAGGTACCGAAATGCGGTCTGTAGTGCAGGCGCAGGCCGAGCCTGTGAGGCGTGCTCCCAGTGTCCAGCGCGCGGAGCAGTCAAGCGCCCATTCAGGCGATACTCACGATCTCATCAATCTTACCCAAGTTGTTTTCACCCTCTTACCCTCATCATTCTCGCCTCCTACTCGCATCGTTTCCTACGCTCTCGCTTTCCTTCGTCCCGCCTTCCACTCTCCTGCATGTGACTGCAATACAGAGGAGCTATAGTGCCCCAAATTTCTGGAATGAGATGGTAGAGCGTAAAGAAGGAGAACGATGTCACTGGTACACTCAGTGCCTTCGCCAACCTTGTCGTACGCTGACACATTTCGGTCTGTATGGCGGTGTGTGTGTATCACGGAGTGCGGGTGCTCGTGATCCGGGAACTGACCAGTGTCTCAGTCAAGCCATGCCCAAGACCGTGGAGAACTTCCACGCTCTCTAGACCGTCGTCACTGAGAAGGACGGCATCGCCCTCCCCGAAGGCTACGTTAGCTACAATAGGTCCAATTTCCACCGTATTATCAAGAACTTCACGATCCAGAGTAGTGGTTTCGGTAAGCGCTAGCCCTCCTGTCGTGAAGGCCAGCTACGCCGAGCGCGTAAACGTCCTCTGCAGCTCCGATGGCATTCAAGCATTCCGCATCCAAGTCCGTTTATTCCTGTACATTTCCCCCTTTATCCCTCCTTGTTATTACAGTGCGTGGGACCCTTGGTCCCCACCTCTGTGCGGCAGATGTTGATTCCTCTCTCGCAGCTCCCACGCAACCACAGGCATGCCGTCACTCGTGGTGTCACAAGAGCGACTGAGGCCGGAATCCGCCCGGCCAGAATATGTTGCGCTTGATTTGTCAAGCGTTTCGTATTCTCATTCCCATATATGTTATTTCCATTTTCGTCGTGGTACTGTACAGTTGTGGCGTACGCCCTATTTATTCTCGCATGTACAGAACTGTATCACCAGTCTTTCCGATACGACGATTTCCCTACTCTTTCTGAGTGTCGAAGACTCTCTCGTTCATTCTCAACTGCTCTCGTCTACAAGCTCTTGGCGCCTCAACGACGACCTCAAGCGGCGAGCGCACTGCGCGAACGTCACACTCCCGTGACCACAGACATTCATCGACGTGAAGGCGCATTAGCTTGTTGACGTGGACTTCGCCAAGTGTTACAGCAGTGTCATGAGTGTCGTAGAGAGCGAATAAGATAAGACGGCCGCCATGACGAGTACGAGCCTGAAGAACGACCGAGCAAGCTCTGACACTGGTCCGCACGCGCTGGCTAAGTAGTACTGTCACGTGACTTCTCAATACAACTTCAGCATGTGCGAGTTCGTCCGTGCCAGTAGTGTTACAATACCATTTAAACCTGCTCTTGTACACTATGAATTCAAGAGAGATAAATGCACTGCGTAGAGCCTAGAGACCACAGTGAATGATTCCCCTCACGCAACCCTGACACGAGGCTTATCCGGCGGGGCGACCTTGCTCCCCGTCCCCCCGGGGCCACACTGGCTCCAGTGATCGTCTAGGCTTAGAGAGACCTTGTGAAACAGACATGTAGAATAAGCAATACAAGTCCTTAGGAACAAGGTATCTTACAGGAGCGATCAAATAAGATATGAGAAATGCGTTACAGAATCATTATCTGCGTAAACCTGCGTTGCCTTCCGGCTAGCAAGAGAACGAACAACAACAAGATCCAGACCCGAGCATACTGTACCACAAGCTACTGCAGGACCTCCATCGCAAAAATGTGGTCCTCTCTGCACACGTACCACAATGTCTTCCCGTCGGGTGCGAATAATACGCTCGTGATGGATACGTCCCACTCGACGCCGCCCGAAACCGCCACACGTTCTCCCGTCCTTCCATCCCAAACCTCTGCTCTCCCATCCTTCCGACCGATCCCGATGCGTACCGGTCCAGCGGTGTCTTCGCTCAGCCAGAAATCTACAGATACCACGTCGGGATAGATGTATCCTAGGTCTAGGAACCAGGTTAGATGGTGGTTTGCCGAGTCGTATGCCCAGGGTCCTGATGGTTCGTCTTCGGGGACACTGGATCTTTGGACAACACCGGGAGACGTCGTGGAATTCCGATGAACAGTGTTTCCCAGCGCCAGCCGGCCGCTTCGGATGCTCCCATCCTCGTAGCGGTAGGTAAGCGTGATGGGAGAAGAGGGCATGGGCCTACACGTCAAGATGCCGTGTTCCAAATGGAAGGGAATCTTCTCGCGGCCAGCGGTGTTGAAGATGACCCCATTGACGGACATGTGCTCTACCACCCGTTGGATGTCACCGCTGAACGCCGCGGTGTCCCACACGCAAATACCCTTACCGCCGAGCCATGAGTACGCAGATGCGTACCAAAGACCCTCATCTGCGGAAAACGCGGACCCATGATCCACTCTTGCGACACCGAAGGGGCTGGATTGTAGTGATGTGTATGACGGAGGTACCAGTACGTGGTTGAAAAGGGCGGGTGAAGTGGCCCAAACATCCTTGAGAACGAGTCCATCCCAATCCCTGCTATCCCATGGAACTCGCACCACGAATTTAGTCTCGTCAGGGGACCAAATAAGTCCTGGCGACCATGCCTGCGGGCGGTACCAGCTAGTATTCCAGACTTCCTCCCGGAAATCCACTGCTTTGACAGGAGAGCATGGCTTATTACTCTCAATACTGTGTACGCTGATTCCGTAATGACCGTTGTCGTAGTGGTCATGAGCATGGACGGCCACCAAAAGCTTGCAGCTCGACGCAAATACCAGGGCAAAAACTTTAAGGCCATCCCAATCGAGGTCGGATTCGAAGGTAAAATCGTCGACCTTCCGGTAGCCGTCAGAGTGGCTGAGGTCTTGATTGTCATGGAACAATATAAATCCGGTGGTAGAGCGAGCCGCGTACCACTTCCCATCAGGTGAGATGCCGTAGAATTCTGGAACTAAGTCTCCCAGTACACCACTGTCGAATTCACCTGTATATTCGGTTGCCTGGTCAGCACAATACAATGAGAACGGTGGTCGTTATATAGCACTTACATTCATCGGAACAGCGAAATTGTAGTGTGGCCGTCTTCTGCAGCTCAGGGAGCTCGCGCTCTATCATCCTCTGCCTTCGGATAAGACAATTTGTGCGTGGCAGAACGACCGTAAACCGTTCGAGACCTGCTTTGTTGATCCGCTTTAGAATCACGTCTTCTACCTCTACTGGCTTCCGCTTGTCATCAGGCGACGACAGCGATGGGAATCTCCCGCAGAAAACCACCACCTCTTGAATAACCACATTCATTGGAAGAACATCGAGGAAGCCCCCAAGGGAATCGTACGTCCATCCCCCAGACTTAGCTCCCCCAGACCTAGCTAGCCGAATTTCAAGTTTATGAATAGCATAAAGCGAAGATATTTCCGGCATGATGCTTTCTGAGTCGCGTACGGTTTGATAAGTGAATTAACTTCTACAAAAGTAACGTGCGCCTCACCCATCGTCACTCGAAACATGGAAAAATGGATGTCCGGGATGACCAAATGATCTATAGTCGATGATTTAAATGATGGAAGGATAAATTGCAATGTATTCCAGGGTGCCTGATGAAAGGTCAACTATTCGCGAACATTCAAGACGGAGCCAAGCAGTCACTACTTACAATGAGCTGACGAAGACCCCCTTTCGGACCTTTTTTTGCCATAGCATTGACTCGAGCATCTGCGAACGGTGTCTTGAAATACACCTTGCGGCCACAATGCAAAACTCGAAGCGAAGGTAAGGCTGAGATGATTCTCGAGAGGTCTGCCTGGGTCGCTTGGACAAACTGTAAGTACAGACACCGAACGCGTCGAAATTGGCGTAGGCACATGAATGCTGGCCGGGTAAACGCCAGCCGGTCACCATAAGAGAAGCTGGGGCGTTCTATGCCGTAGAGACGCAAGTGGGTGAGGTGAGGAAGATATGGCAACAGAACAATTAGCGCAGTGCCCTTTTCCTCGTTATAAGGCTCCTCAGCCTCGGGAATCCGAATGGTCAGAGAGTGTATCCATGACGGCAAATCAGGATGCTTCTCAAACAAAAGAATGAGTTCCTCGGCCGACCGCGACGGCTTCATGACCCCGACGGCGTAGAAGAGATGGTAGCGACTGCGGGGATTCCACGAGTGGCAAACAAGCGAACATGACCGAAGGGCGTCCACGTCATTAGCAAGGTAGTTGATGATGAATTCTGCTACCTCTACGGCCAACCAACTCGTGTTTGTATCCTTGTGCCCAACGGCCCACGCCTGAAAGAAACCAGCTTAGTCTCCAGATCTGCCTGAGCATCCTGACGTTGCCTACGCGAGAAGAGGGAGTGCTCGACATGCTGGAGAGCATTCTCTTGAATAGGCATATGGAGAAAGGCACCTGGATCGGTCGAGGGATAGAGACAAACGACGATGGATGAGACCTGATAGAGGCGACGATAATCAAATAGTGAGGATATTCTCGGACCGTCGGCGCCGGCACGCGCTTATTATTTTGGCGAGCATTGTTTGTGAGTGTTCGGCACGTGATGGTATGTACAACATTACTCGCGACTCATTTGTTCGCATTCCTCCAAACGGAAAGGGTAGCGATTGTGCATATACATCGTTACTACTTACAGACAACACTGAGCGAGTTCCTCCCGAAGGTAGAGAACGAATAATACGTTATTGACGAGGACGTACACCAGTGTGAGGTAGTTCAGCCTTTTCGAGTAAGTACGACAGAAAACCCTCTAGCGTAAAGCTTCACGAGTGCGTATGACTTAACTTGACAAGCGAAACCAACGAAGCAACTGACCTGGTATGCTCCAACTCAATCTCTCTTCCCAGGGAGCGTCACTAACACCCTTTACTCAGTCGCCGTGCCTTGTATCGGTGTATGTCACGGACGGGGCCGTCGACGCCAGGTATCCCATTAGCAACGTCGCGCCGCATACAGGAGTAGTCTAAACACTAAATCTATGAATAAGTCAGTGGAGATCGCACAACAGGGGGTGCCTCAAGTACCTAAACTAGCGAGCTCCTCCATCTACTTGAGCTTGGAGAAGAGTTTTGGCGCGACACAGCCCTATAGGCAGAACGTCAGCGGTATCAACGGTTTACTATGCCTGGAAGTACTCACGTTCACGCAATGCATCAAGCTAAGGAACAATATTAGTGTACGTGTTAATGGACTATGGCAGAATTACTCACTGGTCTGAGGGGCGATGCACACACGCATACGAACGGGTTAGCACTGTACACGGCGAAAGATGTGCGCGTTACTCACAGCTGTAGAGAGCGTGTCAATAACGTGAATCAACGTGTGTGTGGAAGAGGGAAACTCACAATTCCTCAACGCAGTCCTCGCCCTTGTAGCCCTCGCCGGCGTTGACCTTCTCCTCGCAGTGAGCGAAGTGCTTCGCGTGCGGCGCGCACTTGGCCGACTCCGCGCACTCATCCTGGAGCGCAGGGAGAATCTAGAGCGCAAACAAAGCGTCAGAACGCCCAGGCCCCACACCAGCGAGCACACGCGCGGGCAAGAAAAGAAAATGCACACACGTCCTCAGGCTCCTCCTCTTCCTCTTCCTCCTGGGGCTCCTCCTGAGCCTCCTCCTGGGCAGACTCCGTGACCTCCTTCCCCTCGGGGGCGTCGGCGTGGACGACAGAGAAGACAGACGAGAACAGTGACGAGAGCGACATGGTCGTGGCGGAGAGAGAAACTAGAGAGCGTGCAAGCTGTCGGCGGAGACGATGTGGCAGAGACCAACGTTGGGCGCTACGGCTCCAAACGGGTCCGCTTTCCGGCGGCAAATGCGCCCGTTCCGATTGGCTCCATTGGTTTGACTGTGATCTCGAGATGAACTGACGAGCTGAACCAGAGCGATCAATTCCGAAGACTTTCCATAATACCAGTCCGGGAGACTGGCTTGTCCTTGACTCTGCTAAAGGCGTACGGGGCGCAGAACGCCGAGCCTCCACATAGTACACGATTGTGCTACCCGTTGGATACAACTACACTGCAGACCCCTGTCAGGCGCAGGAGGCCGGTTCAGCTAGGACAGAAACACTCAAACCCGGTGGTGGTCCTGCTCAACTGCATCGCGTTCAAGTTGGCATATGACCTCGCGGTGTCCATCCAAAAGCTCATGAGTATAGGGCGCTGCTTCTGGGGCTGTAGTCAGCGACGGTAGCACAAATTGTAAAAGGGCACCGACGCTTGCCTCGTGGATGACCGCGCTGCTGGCCATAAGGCCCCCTTCAAGGCATCCCAGGTCTCCGTATTCGAGCAAAACACTGGAGGACATCATGTGGGAGCCATAGACCGAGGGCCGCAGAGCAGCGCGCGTAGTAACTGCAAGAAGCCCCGTGCGCATCACGGTAGTAAACGTGGTGCCACAGGGCTTAGTTTGGCCTCCACGGGGCTCAAGTGATGAACGGTATGGTGGCCCGGATGGAGGACAGGAGCCTGGCCAGAACAACAAACAGTGAGCGAGTTGACACACGGCAAACCAAAAGCGAAACTCACGACGCGCGATCCTTTCGGCGAATATGTCGACGAGCATCCTCCTCACCCTCCGCCGACGCTGCCCCCGACCCAGGACGCACAGCGAGTTCCGCAGAGCCAGCCCCAGACCCGAGCGTAGAGCTCCCACCGCTCCCATCGGCCCTCTCGTGCACAACGTTCACCCACCCACCGCTCCCTTCGCTCCCCTCGCTCCCGTAGGAGCCCCCCACACCCTCCACCACGTCCACCACCACCGCATACAGCCCGCCCCCGCCCACTCC
>FTLJ01000646.1:0-13212 GCA_900155495.1 Porogramme epimiltina
CCCCCACCCCCCGGGCCCGTCTCGCCGCCCTGCCTGCCCCCGCCGCCGCCCGCGCCCCGCGCCCGCCGCCCGAGGCGAGTGCTCAACACGGCCGGGCGCGGGGGCTCGCGCTGGTCCGTGCCCCGTCATAGCGCGGGCTGGCCGGGGTCCGCCCAGCGCGTGTTGCCATTCCAGACTCCAGACTTTGCCTCTTCTTCGCGTCTTCGCAACCCCCCGGCCCATGGGCCATGTCCCTCCGCGGCGTGCCCGATCCACCTCGTCTGCACGCACGTCTGCCCAGCCCCGCAGCCTTTTTCCTATAGTTGTCCGCCCTGCTGCTAGCACGAGGCCGCCCCCGCCGCTCTGTGTATGTGGCGCCTGGCAACGCGGACGTCGCCGAGGCCTGCTTGAGCTTGCTTGAGCTGCAGCGGTGCGCGGGGCCGGGCGGCAGATGAACGTGAACGCCCCCCCCCCCCTTCGGCCTTTGCCCGCGCACCCGGGGAAAACCCAAACCTTGGTTCATTGTCCGAGCCGTCCGCTCACACGTCCCGCGCAGTCCCAGATTCTCACCGTCGCCCGACTGCGTCGAGCGTCGCCCCCCGGAGCCTCCGCGCGCGCGCTGAGCGGGAACGGACTTTGCGCGCACGACGGAGCCGCCACATTCGCGGGCCAGTTCGTCATAGGCCCACCAGGAGAATCCGTCTCCCCGTCGCCGACGAACTCCGCGTGCCCAACCGAACTCCGGCGTTCCTTCCAGTTCGTGAGCTCAGAAGGCGGTAAGCGAGCTGTGAGGAAACGAGCCTGTCACGATTGTCGCTCGTGGCAACGAACACGGCTTGAGCTCGGGCCCGCTGCGCATGGCAAAGACACAGCATATCGTCGCGGCTTAGGTGTGGGGGCTCGCGTTTGCATAAGAGCTATCTGCTAAGTAACGGTGGTCCGACGAACACGCGTCAGCTTTGCGAAGCTATCTCAAAACGGTTCTAAGCGTGCACAACTGTGATCAATGTTGGGTCAAAACCTTCATGAATAGCAAATGATTATAGGATGCATTACAACGTTCTTGTCTGCCCATAGGCTAATAGGGCGCCCCCAACATACACATGTCGGCACCCGTCACGGCGTAGCCACAAGGCGGGCTATTCACCTCTGCCCGCCCAACCCGCTCTCCTTCTCCAGCTCCCGCCCCAGCCCAACCAGCACGCCCTGCTCGAGCGTCGTCTCCCACAGCGCGACCTTCGCCCGCTCCACCTCCGCGGCGAGCGCCGCGCGCATCGCGCGCGCCCTCTCCAGAACCGCCTTCCTGCCCCCAGCCCCCGCCGCGGCCGCCCCAGCACCGCGGACAGCCACCGCCTTCCCCTTCCCCTTCCCGTTCTCCTTCTCCGACCCCGTCTCCTTCGCGCGGACGCCGGCCGGCTCAGCGGGGATCGGCGCGGCGGCGGGTCCTAGCGCGGGTCCTGGAGCGGGAGCGGTTGCCTGGAGCGGAAGGCAGCCCGCCGGACTCGGCGCGGGAGGGCAGAGGGGTGGAGCGGGTGGCGCCTGCGCGGGAGGCTGCACGCCCGGGCTCAGTTGTGCCGCGTGCGCGACTGGCCCTCCCGCGTCTCCCGCGTCGCGCGAAGGCGCCTGCGGGCTGGCCTCGCGGTCGTGCGCCGACAACGTTTCCTGCATCGGGTGATGCTGATCGCCTCCTGACGCCCCCGATGGGGGTAGTGCGAGGGGCGACGGTGCAGTACAAGGACCTACGACGGGCGTGGCCGCTGCTGACGCGTTCGTCGCGGACGATTCCGCGGGATTGTCTAGCGGTGCAGCGCCGGAGGTATCGGGGAGGGAGGCTTCCCATGCGTCGAACGCATCTATCCCAGCGAAGACGTCTAGCAGCTTCATCGTTTCGGCCGCGTTGGGCTCTTGTGTGTCGGGAATAGGCCAGTCCCAACAAGGCGTAGTAGGCCCTACATCCGCGGCGTCCGTCAAAGAAGTGGCGGTGACGGAAGGAGAGTTGATGAGGGATGGCGTCGGAGGGATGTGGTCAGCCGCAGATTTCGGGGTAGGGACGATGATGGCGGGGAGGGGGTTTGTTGTGACAGCTTGTGGTACATGGAGGCCCACAACGTTCGGGAAGGGAGTAGAGGACGGGGCGTTTGTGGCCACAGCAGTAGAAATCCCCAGTAACGCCGGGTCAATCATATCGTCTGGGATCTGCATCACGTCATTGTTTTGGGATGCACCGAACGCGGACGAGTAGCCGGGGTCCGCGGGGAGCGGGACGAAGGGAGAAGTAGAACCTCCGGTGACATCATCTGGCGCACCGGGCGGGAATGCTGTTAACATTTCCAACCAGTGGTCGAACAAGGCTTGTGTTCCCTCGTCTCCTGATGATTCGGTACAAGGGACATCCACCGACTCCGAACCGGATTCAGGCCTTGCGTCACTGACTGAGTTTGCTGTCGGTTGCTGGGCTGCAAGCAGAGACCCGAGAAGCTGATCGAATGCAGCAGGGGAGAAGTCGGATTTGTCGACAGCGGAAGGTGAGGTAGAGGAGATGGGCGTTGGGGGTAGCGAAGCAGGAGCAGGTGAGACAAGAGAGTTTTGGTAGCTAGCTGAGGGAGCATGGATTTGGGCAGGCGCAGCGGAGGGATTTACGGACCGACTACGACCGCTGCGACCCCGTTCAAGGCCGTAGTAGAGTGTCGCAGGTCGATAGTACTTGTTCACGGTCGGCATAGATCCGTATCCCGCTCCCGTAGGTAGAGGACGAGGCTGAACCTGCTGTTGCTGATACCACGCCTTCGCCGACGCTTTTTGCGCTGCACCTCGGACAAGCTGGACAAGATCGTCGAGCAACTGTTTCCCGCGCTCTCTCTCCCAGTTTGTGCGATAGTTTTCGGGTCCTTGACCTTCTTCAAAAGGATATGGCACATCCCAATCGGCTGCCCCAGCCGGTACGGAATTGAGCTTGCGCTTCTTTAGAGGTGGTGCTGAAACACCTCCCAATAGCCTGTGATCAACGCCTTGTTCTGGGGTAGAAGGGGCCTGTGTAGACGGGTGGATATTGGGATGGGGATAACAGGGGTAGTTGGGGGGTAGTGTTGCAAGGGATGGCGCTCCCGGGAAGAGCAAGCGGAGGAGAGAAACGACAACAGGAAAAACGTTTTTCTGTTGCAGTAGTGACCCAATGATCTGCTCGCTGGTAGGCCGAGGGTATTGTGCTTGGTCCGGAAGCCCTTGGGAGGCAGGTCGTCGACCAATGAACGGTTGAGAAGGCTCGTCTTCCACAACGATGGGATTTTCCGCGGTAGTCCCTCGGGTATGGCGGGCCTTCGATAAATTGGCCGGATTGACGCCACTGACCATACCAGCTAGTCCAAGGAGAGCCTGCTGATTCCTCAGGAAATTGGGGGGAGGGGGCTCATCCGGAGAAGGAAGCGGGATGGGAGGTGGGGTGGGACGAGGAGTCGCCGATTTCGCTCGTTCCTTGCCCTTCCTCGTCTTTCGCGGGACCTCGGATATACATGGACGGGTAGGGGCATTCCTCCTAGATGAGGAGGCAATTGGCTGGAGAGGTGCACGAGGGGGAAAGGCGACGGGTTGGGAGCGTGAACCGGAAGGTAAGGGAGCGACCACGCTCACAGCCGGTTGAAAGGGTGCTGGCGGGGTGACTGGTAGTTCAGCGACAAGGTGGGAACCAGGAAGTGCAAGAGTCCCCACGTTTTGTGCTGTACCGCTAGGTAAGGCTAGCAGCGAAGGCGACCTACCTCTAGGCGATGGGGGAGGGGAACCGAACAGAGAATCGTCATCGCCAGTAGGAGGGGATTGGGATCTATGCGACATAGCACTGTTTGACACAGAATTCGACGGTTGAGAAAGACGTGGAGGGAGATTGGGATGATTTGCGGTACCTCGACTGAGTACTATCGATTGAGGGCCGTGAGGAGAAAACGAGGGGCGGTCCAGTTTGAATGTACTAAGTCGAAGAAGATTAATGAAAACTGTATGTAGTGATATTTCGTGGACTCACTTGAACAGGAACGTCTGGATCTATGGAGTGTGGGGGAAGAGGATGGTGTCTGGAAGACTTCGGATGGTGTCGCACAAAGTACAAAACTTGCCGAACGGGTCCCGGTGCCCAATTTGTATCTCCGATCAACTGCTGGGCTGTGTCGTGGTAGTAAAGTTCGATCTCCGCCTCTGAGATACCGTACACCCAAATAATGCTATTATTGTTGCAGTACTTGACGAGGACTTGTGGAGGCTTCTTCCTCAGTCAGGGAACTCTGACCTTGGACTTGTCTTGGCTCTCGTGCACTTCGTCAAACTGTCGCGGCCTGACAAAATATTGTGTACCAAAGTTTTGAAAATGCATGCGTAGGCGCGACTGCGTCCAGGTGGGCGTGTGATTGCTTGGAGGCTCCCAGGAATCCTACTTCGGGTTGTAGACCGGGTTTACTAGTAAGTCGTGAGCCCCTTCACCTACAACCGCCACCGGAACCGACTCGAGACGTGTGCTCACACCAGCACGGTGCTCGTTCATATTCTTTAATCGCCATAGTCTACTATCAGAGGTTGTCATCGTCGGCAGCGAGGCGTGCCCAATATCAATTGGAGAACCGGTCCGTAGGTGCACAGGTGCGTCATGGGAGAGTAGCTCGTTCATCCGACTCATTCTCGCCCGCAGCCCAGGCTCGGGTGCCACCGTCTGTGACTTCAGTTGATCCATGGCCTATCGTTCACGTCCCTATGTCCATGTCTCCATCCCCCCTGGTGCCGCCCCTCCCTCCAACCCGTCTCCCTCGGTACACGAACTACCTGTCTCTCCGATCAACCTGTGGGCGGACCGCCGCCACCCAATCTATACCCCCTACCCCCCGGGTACCCCAACCTCTGTCGGCACCGCACAATATGGTGGACGGATGAGCCTCGATGTCCCGGGTCGACCCCCGAGCAGAGCTGCGAGTGCATATGAGGTAGAAACTACTCGGATAGCCTTCCCCGAACCGCAACTCTACCGTTCATCCTCTCAAAGGTCGACTCAACGTCCCCACGCTGCACATCGGAGTACAAGAAGCGAATCCATAGCACTGTCACCCGACAGCCTTCTTACCCCAACTCCTTCACGGTTCTCGTACAGTGAACAGTCAAGCTACGGTGGCGGGTCAAGACCTCACTCAATGCATAGCTATAGCGACGAGTCAAGACCTCCGTCGATACAGAACACACCAGAGGTGCGCGCTCCTAGTAGGGTTTGCTTGTCTGCATAGCCAACCAATGGAACTCAGTGGACCATCAGGGATTTGTCCTCAGAGCTCTCTGATCTCACGTAAGTAACGACTGTGTTTCGCGATTTATCGCGTGTGCTAATATACGTTGTAGTATTGACTCAGAGGAAGGCCTAAGAAAGTTCCAGAACGGAGAGTTGCCAGAGAATGATTCGGAGTGGTATCGACTGGTTCCTCCTGAGGCTCGCGAAGTACTAGACCGGAAAGAAGTCCAACGACAATCCGTGTTATTTGAGATAATCAAGTCGGAGAGGGACTATGTAGCTGATCTGGAGCTTGTTAAGGAGGTACGTTTTACATTTTGTTCTACCCTTCCTCTACCCCGTGCGAGGTATACATTCTACGCTTCGCGCGTCGGTACATCCTTCGTTTTGACGGCTTTAGTCACGTAGACTGGGGAGAAACGTTGCCTCATGTGACAATCGTACCCAAGCTAATTAGATCCATATCATGGTTGGGCTTAGCCTGCGTCTTACTCATATTCATTCTACTCGGCATTTAGGTCTTCATCGACCCAATTGTCAACACGATGGCTGTACCTCCCAGTCGAGTCCGAGGATTCATTCAAGAGGTATTCTCGAATCTGGAAAGCGTCCTTGCCCACCATCAGCGCATGCTCGGCGCATTGTACGATCGACAGCGCGAACAGTTCCCTCTCGTCCAGAGCGTCGCGGACATTATTCTTGACAGTAAGTCGATCATGTCTCCGTGTATTGTTTCATATTATGACGGTTTACGAATGTCAGCTAGCCTACTTTTCCGCGAGGATTACGACGAGTATATCAAGCATTATCCCATTGCTGAGATGCGTCACCGCTCCGAGATGCGACGGAATCAGCGTTATCAGTACCTACTCCAACAATGTACTCAAGACCCTCGTGTACGCAAGCGCGACATCATCACGTTCTTATCCAGACCTGTCACCCGCTTACCTCGACTTTTGCTTCTCCTTGAGAACGCGAAGAAGTATACCGAACCCGACCACCCGGACATGGATGCCATTCCCCTTGTGACCAGCATCTTGAGCGACTTCATCAAGGGCACTCAACCTGGCATAGAAGCAGCAGAGGAGAAGGTGCGATTCTGGAGTCTATGCGAGAATCTGGCATATCAGAAGGGGGAAATTATTGTACGCACTCCAATTATCATGCATCAGATCCGTTCTGACACGGTTCCTCAGGATCTGGACTTATACGACGCTACCCGCTCGTTGTTGCATCAAGGTGCATTGTCGAGAAAGTATAGAGCGGAAATGAATTTCCACTGGGCAGACCTACATGTCGCACTGTTGGATAACTACTGTGCGTCTCGCATTCGAAATCCTTTGGGAAACCACACTGACACCTTCATAGTGCTCCTCCTCAAGCCAGAAGTCCGTCAAAGCGAAGGCACATACATCATGACTAAATATCATGTCGTTTCACGAGTGCGTTCACTCTCGCGGTTTCCCGCGTGTGCTTTTGTGACCACGTTCTCGTGTACCAGCCCATTCCACTCGATTATCTACGACTCGCTGCGTTCGGTCCGCCGGAGAATCGGAGAGAGAAAGCGGAAGATGGGAATCTCTTGGATCGCGTGCGACCGAAGTATAGACAGATGTTTCCATTCACGATCTACCACGCGGCTTCAAAGACGAGCAGGAGATACACCTTATACGCAGCGAGCGAAGCGATCCGGGACGAATGGCACAATGTCATGAACCATGCATTGAAACTACGTGAAATCCGACAGGAAGGCAATATGGTACAATCACTTTGATGACAACCTTACGGATGAAGACTGACAATGTCCACCAGTTTTTCGCGCCACACATGGTGAATGAAGATTTCTTTAGGCGTTCTGCCACCCCTGCATACTATAGCCCAAACGCGGTCGGTTCGTCTTATACCGGGCATGTTGCCGCAGCAACAAAACTATGTACGAGACGGCTTTCGTCCTTGTAGCTCATAAGTGCAGCTGATAACAAGAGGTAAACAGCCTTCGGCAACCAACAATTTATTGTTGTGGCATGCTCGACTGGACTTTATGCCGCACCAACAGACCAGCGAGGTACACGGCCATTGTGCCTCTTTCTATAACTGATACAGTCAACTAACATATTTTGCCCCCTCTGTAGCACGTTTCAACAAGATATTAAACGTCAACAGACCATCATCTCTTGCTGCTATCTCTGCTGTGAACAAGTTCTTCGTTCTCCATGAGAAGGGGTTGTTCTCCTTCTCCATCGACATGGTTGTGCGCGCCGCACAGAATATTATATCTCCACAGACGCTGGAAGCTTCAAAGGAACATATCGCTCCGGATGTCTTGTTCTTCCACGCAGGCCGAGCAGGACAACGGTTTATGGGTGATTCTTCCATAGTTTGACACTATATTACAGCATACTGATCCTTCGCAGTTCTCTATAGTGTGAAGAGCTTGCTGCAAACGAATCTACACGCATTGGAGGTAGTCAGCAGCGCGGAGTCTGGTAACTATCCCAGAAGGAGTCAGAACGGGCTATTTTCCTTCCGCCCATTTGGCGAGGTCTGTAGCTATGAACACAAGCGTTTATAGCCGAGACTAACTTTCCTCAACATTCGCCTGTCCAGGCCATTTCTATCCCGAGAGACACCCACAACATTACTGCAATCGGCAAACACATAGCCATATGTTCGGAGAAAGGTATCATGATCGCCGAGCCAACAAAGTACGTCTCTCTGCCCTCTATCGTATTAGCACTACACTAGGAGTCGTCTGATCCCCAACTCTATTCTGTACAGTCTTAGTGTGGGCAAAACCACGTCGATCCCAGACTTCAGCGACGCCGAAATGGCCACCAACTTACCAATGATGACGCTCAAGTCGCGATGTGCAGCCTCAAAGCCTCTGGGAATCATCCGTATTACCGGCGCAGAAGAATTATTAGTCGTATATGACGGTAAGTCAAAACTCTCCGCCCGTCACCCCATCGTTCTGGTTCTTCCAAACGCGCTTCCCATCGCTGACTCGCCGGCTGCCTTAGATATTGGCTGTTACACGACCAAGTTCGGTGTCCCAACGCGCTCAGCCGGCTACCTCCGGTGGGAGTTCAGAGCGGACTCGTACGTGCACCGCGGCGAGCACGTCCTCCTCTTCTCGCTCGAGTTCATCGAGATCCGGACCGTGCGCACCGGCAAGCTCGTGCAGGTCATCGAGGGCGCGGGCATGCGCCGCGTCGACGTCGGCTTGCTTGGCGAGGAGTCGCGCAGAGAGCAGGAGGCGATGAAGACCACGCCGGCAACGATGTACGTGACGAACGGGCGCGAGGCGGACGGGCTCGTCGGAGACACGATCGTGGAGCTCATCGAGACGGCGGAACTGCAAACGACACGTGCGACGGAGGTGCCGGGGATGTGGGACGAGTTCGAGATGATGTGATTTTCCTTATTCTCTGGGTTTGGCGGAGCAGACTATCTGGGCGTAGCAGATAGCACAGAAGAGAAGAGACTTGAGAGGGGAAAGCGGAAGAGATGTACTCATGTATCACACAGCAAGGTGTATCGTATCACTCGCTAGATTAATGGTCTCGGAAGAAACCTGTATTGTAGCAGAACCCGACGATGCAGGAGCCCAAGATGGAAAAGATAAAATGTACAACATCCGAACGCCTGTCGCTAATAACTTATTCTCTACTGAAACAGTGGGGTATATCAAGATGTTGCGACCGAGGCGACGTGGGGTATGTCCAAATCCGCGAGGACCCTGGTGAGACGAGGTGGCCGGGTTTACGAGAAGGTCGTCATGCCCTGAAGGTTGTTCGAGTCTGGGGAGAGCACGCTCAATGGTCAGCTTAAGAATGCAAAACAGAGGGGACGAACGCACTGATGGTGATGCCCGCCGCCTTCGTGGGGCCCGTGATGTCGAGCGCGGTGAGCCTGAAGGCGAGGCCGGGCGAGTCGATGGAGAGGACGTCGATCGAGCTCGTGTTCGCGGCCAACACGTAGATGAAGCTGTGTGGGCGTCATCAGCAAGTGGAGCTCGGCAGAAGTGCGGTGCACTCACTCCTTCCCGTTCACGGTGGCAATGTCCAGATCGATCGTCGCAGACCCGGGGGTCTGGGGGAATTGCTGTGACGGGCGTGCATCGTCAGCGCCGACGCTCGGATGCGGAGAGAGGGGTGTGGCTAGAAAGCCGGGGGCGAGCGCGAGCCCGGCTGCGCAGCAGCAGCGGCACCCTCGACGAGGGTTACCGCCGCCCTGGCTCAGCGCGATCGGGGGGCTCGGCATCGTGGCCAAGGCTTGTGGGCGCATATGTAAACGGAAGGCGACTCACCGACACGACGGAGCCCTTGAGGTTGCCGTCGACGTGCACCTCCGTGACGGACGACGTGCCGATGTCCGTGAGGTAGAAGTTGCCCGTCGCGGGCGAGAACGCGGACCAGCACGTCGCGATCTGGCCGCCGATCTCGTTCGCCGTGTTCTTGGTCGTGTCCTTGAGGTTGACGATGTCGAACCCGACGCCCGCGTCCGTCGCGAGGAGCGCGTTCTTGCCGGGGATGACCGTCATCGAGAACGGGAGCAGGCCGCCCTTGCCGGGCGAGACCGTCTTGAAGTTGGCGGAGAGCGAGCCGTCGCTGGCGACGTCCCAGATGGCGAAGAAGCCGGCGTTGGGCGGGCTGCCCTTGACGGACACGATCAGCTGCTTGTTGTCCTCGCTGAAGATGACCTGGCTCGCGGTGTTGGCGGGCCCGGCGGGCGGTGTGGACTGCTTGATCTTGTCAGTCAACAGGCGGAGGGTGTTGTCGATCGCGATGGGGCCGAGTTTCTGGTCGATCTTGTAGCAGTTCACGCCGTTCACCTTGCCGCCATTGAGGACGCAGAAGCGGTCCCCGTTGGTGTTGAAGGCGACAGAGATGGGGAACTCCCCCTCGGAGGACACTGGGTCGCCGATGGGCGTCAGGTTCGTAGGCTCGTTGGGGTCGATCGAGAAGATGGACACGGTGTTCGATCCAGCCTATGCACCGCAACTCGTTAGGTGGATCACGCGGAATGATGAGAACTAGTCACTGACGTTGACGGCGGCGAGGACTTTGCCCTTCTTGGAGACTTTGATGGAGCCCTGGGAGAACAGCGCATCTGGCCCGGACGACTTCCCGTGAGACCCGCGTCCACCAGCCGCGACGGCGCGGTCGAGGTTCTTTGGAGGCGATGAGTACCGATCCAATCGGGCCCGAAAGATGGTACCTACCAGGGTTCCGTCGGCGTTGATGCTGGCCGCAATGATCTGGTTCTCGTCAGGCTCGTTCGTAAGGACTGAGAAACGGAAACGATAAGAAAGTGAGCGGATCGGAGATGGGCGAGGCCACATACAGTAAACGGCACCCGACGCATCGAGTCGGGTGGTGGCCATCTTCTTCGTCGTGCCCGTCCCTGCACGGCGCTGGAAGGGGGCGGCGGAGACCAGGAGGGAGGTCGCGAGGACGGAGGTCATGATTGCAATGGAGAACTTCATCTTGACTAGTTGGCGGAAGTAGAGAACAGGTAGTTAACGAAAGTGGGAACGTCGGCGAACGGGAACGTCGTAAAAAAGGAGTGGAATGAACAAGATGAAGTGAGCTCAGCTCCTGCGTCAAAGAACGAGAACCGGGGAAGAAACCAGCAGCTCCGCGCGCCCAGGCGTGAGTGAAGGAGAATGAAGAAAGCGAGGGCGAACAAGAAACTGGAGAGCAGCCCTTCCGTTCGGCGTTGTGCGCTTTATACGCTCGTTCTGTTTGATGGGACGGAGACACTCGAGCAGCATCAACCCCTGGCGCCGGCGCTCCTAACCTCGGCGTCGCGCGTCAAGTTTGCTCTATTGGAGATGCCGGAGGCGGTGAGTGCGGTGCACTGGTGACGGCTGGTAGGAACCTGCTGCCCCGCATGAATGGCCCGCCCAAATGCGCGTGGGGGAAGGAAATCTACATGGGTTGACGCCAAATGTTGGCTTGGCGTCCGGGGGCGAATCAAGATGGTGTTGAAACGGACGTACAGATAGCATGGATTTCTGATGGAGTGGGTGCCCCGAGGGCTGCTGTAGTGGGTGGGCCGACATACGCCGAAGGGTGAACAAGGGGACGGCATGGAAACAGTGCTGGTAAGTAGCCCCGTCGATACCCTTCCGAGCTACGCAGGGGTCGCCAGAGTACTGCGAAGCGAGACTTCAGCATCTGTGAAGAGATAAGGCACCCATGGTGGGGAAGACCCACAATGTCTGTGCGAGTGCCTGCCGTATGTCATTGGTTAAGCGTCTTGACGAACATTCGCCAGAAGTTCACGGTCGGCACCATCTTGCAACGGTGTCGCAACCGCGCGGTTGCCGTTTCATTGCCCCAGAAGGTCAGATATGCTTCGAGATGTCTACATCTTCGCCGGATGGTGGACCGAAGAACCACAGGCTTCAAGCTGCCGCCGTGCGGCACGATGGATGAACGCATCACCGGCACCCGTCCGGCAGTGGGCGCTGGAGTTGATGAGTAGAGGAGACAGGCCAGCACTTTGATCGTGTTATACGGCCCTCCTCCGACTCGTCCCTGGCACCATTGAAATTGAGATTCATGAGAAAGAACCTCTAACTGCGGCAGGAACGGACCACTCACATTGGGATACCTAGGAGATTCATCATCACATTGTTTCTCTTGCGAAAACAGCAGAGACACGACGATGCAATGTCAAGATGGATCCTACCGACCGGCGTGCGTGCTCACCCACAGCGGCCGCTGCAGGAAGAGGACGAGGACAAGGTCGCCAGCGCGATCACTATGGGCGCTCGGGTCTCACGTGGCGACTGGCACGTACCGCGGGAGTCACAGCCACATCTCCACCGCTTGCGCACCTTCCCATGTTTCCCCCTTCATACTCGGATACATGACCCCAGCTTTCCAGCAACCCGACGCGCCCAGCGGGCCTCGTCTACGGCCCCGCGCGCCACAGCCCAACCGCCCAATCTGCCCGTCTGTCCGCCTCCATCCATCTCCCATCACGACTGCCGGGGCAGTGATCCCACATCCCCAAACGGCCCGAGATTCACGAACGCTGACGGTGCGGCAGATCCAGGATCGCTGAGCGAAAGCCGCCTCGGAAGCGGAAGATGCAATACGTAGATGCACGCGTGAGTGCTCACCTGAGGGCCACTCCTCACGCTCGCGGCGCGCGAGGATCAGAAGATTCAGAACGCACACGACGCCGCCATCACTCTGCGCGCACCCCCGTGCGGCCGAACCGGCGCAGGCGGCCGCGCCGCCCCCGCCGTCCCTTGCGGGGGCTGGCGGTGCACCGCCATGTAAGCGTGTAGCGCGGTGCGCCGTACCGCGTCGGTGGGCCGCCAGCCGCCGCTGGGCCGAAGCGTCCAGGTCCCAACCAATGTCGGTGTGATCTCGACGGGTGGGCGGGGGCGGATGTCGACGGAGGGCACACATCCAGATTTCATGGATCACGAGAAGGGATGCTATCACTGTTTGACGGCGTTCCGTGCGCGTACGGCTCACCATCGTGCGCTTCTCCATCTCGATGTGTCTGCGGCGGCGGGGCGTGCGTGCGAGGGCACGATCCAGCTAACTCGTGCTTCTCCCCGACCCTAAGATCCCGAGGTCAGTCTTCTTCGCGCTCCTCCACAGAGCCCGCTCATAAGAACCCGCCACAGATACCCCACCAATGCCTCGAATCCAATTCCGTTTCGTGTTTCCCTCACTAGCACATCCTCGCGCGTCGCGCTCGCGCCCTCCACGATCAACCAACCCACCCGCTGCGACCAAGCCTCAGCCTCCCAAACAGGCACCCACCCCCTCGGAGCGGCAGCGCACGGGTCTCACGGCCCCCGAGCGTCCTCCCCCTCCCTCCCCCTCTCGACCTCTCACTCCCTTTCATCCTTCGTCCTCCTACGCTCTAGGCCGGCGAGCCCACGACCCCCGCCGCTCAGCCCACCCATCCGCCGCCGGACGTCACGAGCACGACACCGCCCCGCC
>FTLJ01000647.1:0-66296 GCA_900155495.1 Porogramme epimiltina
CGCGGATTGCTCTGCTGGGGGGAAAGGAAGAACGGCGGGCGCGCAGGGCCACAGCTCGCGCGCTGCGGCCAGCCCGGGCGGTGCGCCGCGAGTGCGCCCCCTCCCCACCCCCCCACTCCACCTCCTCCTAGCGGACTGCCGCGGCCTCGGCCGCACAGGCGCCGCCGCCCGTGGTTCTCGTCCAGGCCCCCCCTACGGGCGAAGCACAGCCGCGGGGGCTGCACTGAATGGAAGAAGGCGTCCGATCAGGACAGGGAGGCATTAGGCAGGCCCTAAGGCCTAAACGCGCCGCCGCCCCGCCGGTGACCACGCGTCTCTGCGCCGGGGCGTGGGGGGCACGCGGAGGGCGCGGGCCTACGCCAAGGGCGTGTGAGCAGCCGGCGTGGGACGGTCTCGACTGCGCGCGGGCGGGCGGAGTAGGAGAGAGATATTACATTCGGCGTCGCGTGCGGCCGAGGAATCATCGCAGAGCCAATACAGTAGTATAGATGCCGAGCAAGGACGTCGAACGAAGAACGGTAGCGTGCAAGATGGCCGTGCGGCGGCTGGCAGATGGAGCGTGGTGGGTGGGATCATCGGTGTCTACTCTACAGTTGTCCCCATCGTCCCGAACGGATGCATCATCAGAAAAGCGTGTCACGTTGCCCGTACTCACGATGTCGGCCAACGCCAGGGATCCGTCATCCGCGTATGTCCCGCCGTCTCGTCTCCCGTCAACTTCTGGAGGTATTCGGAAGATGGAGACCGGCGTAGAGCAGCGCGGGATAATCGCTTGTTGCCACGGAGCTTACGCCGGGCGAGCCTTCTTCTCTTGCATGTCGTACACCTCCTCGTCTATCTGGGCCAGGGGCCGTGCGGCCTCGATGTCGTTCTTCGGCGCAGACGCGGGACGGGGCGGCGCATTTGCGGCTTCAATGGACTTGACCCATGTGTAGTACACGGTGCCGGCGGCGATTATGAGGATGGACGCGAGGCGATGCCTGTCATTATGGGTGAGTACGTAAGTCAAAATTGCAAAGTAGGCACCGGAGCGGGGCGGATGGGGGTTTAGGTGGGATGGGCAACGTTGCCCGATTGACGAAACGCAAAGGGGATGCCACTTACGTCGTGAGGATATCGCTGAAGATCCAGACGCCCAGCAGCGTCTGGATGGCGGAACGCGCAGCCTAGATAATGCCAAATGCAACAGCACGATAGCGGTGCGGGCGGGGTCGGAGGGAGGTAGAGCGAGATCAATGAGTACGTTTGTAGAGTGGCCATAGCAGTCTAAACTTACACTGGAGAACATGTGCGTCACCGGGCTCGTAACCTTGATACTGAGCAGCCCGGCAACGCACAGCAGGAAGCCGAACACGCCGGTGACAAGGCTGCCCCACATAAACACCTGAGCGTTCCATTCAGGGGCGTTGAGGAGCTGCGACAGCGTCGACAGCTCTCCCTGGAAGAAGATGAAGGGTGCCAGGAAGATAACCGAGCCGAGGTTCTGCCAGTACGCCAGCTGGATGGTGGAGTTGTTGGCGTGTGGCAGCGACGACTTGATGAGGACCGCGTGAATCGCGATGAATAGGGAGGATAGGACGCCATAGATGATGGAGGTGCGGCTGGGCGCGTTGAGTAGTTGCTGGGCAACTGCGGAATCGGGTGTAACACCAATGAAGAACCCGAATGTAACAACGAAAGCGGCCAGGAGGACTTGCAGCGAGGGCACCGTGCGCCCGTGGAGGGATGAAACGGTGATGGTCAAGGGGAGGACAAGGCCCCGAGCGATCTAAGGGGGGCTGGAATGAACAGCATTTCGCCGAGAGATATTCGGGCCGACATACCTGGAAGTATGACGCATCTACACCCCGAAGACAAAGGATGTTGAATACTAGGCCGACGACGTTGACGAACGTGAGCGGTGCGAGCTTCTTGGCGGTCTTGAGCTCTAGGGTGGGTATTTCGACCTTGGAAGTGAACCGAGCTGCTGCGTGAAGCAGTACTACAGCGAGGATCAACTGGATGAGAAGGAAGAGGAGGGGTAGGTCGGGGGACGAATTGAGGACGGCCTTGTTACTGGATTGAGAGAATGTTTAAACATCGCGTATCTCTCGTAGGAAGACAGAGATCTTACACGAAGACCATCTAGAACGAACAGGGATGATCAGCGAGGGGCGTCATGGTTGGACAATGCTGAGCACGCACCACCAGAGCAGCCGACATGTAGAACGAAACGACGGCGGCGACCTTCCATTGCTGGGGCATGTTCTGGTGGTCCATGTTGGGCGATGGGGCTGGAGGGACGGGGAGGGGGGAAAGGGCGCGAGGGTGGCGTAAAAGTACGCGGGCACAAGGCCGGGTCTGCGGTAGGGCCGCTCATGCTGCGACAAGTGAATCAGGGGCCGGATTGGGATGGTGGGGAGGGCGTCCGGTGCAGACGGAAGGGAGCATGCACGCGCGTGGACGGAAGCCTCGATGACGGACACGCCGCGGCGCGATATCCGAGGCGCCGCAGAGACGCCGTCAGACGTGTCGAGAAGCGTGCGATTGGGCGTGCCAGTCGGCCGGCCGGGCGGGGTGACTGTGACAGGCACGGTGACTGGAAATTATGTCTTTGTGGCGTCAGCAGATGAATCTCGGTCACGGGGGATCTGGATCTGGGGAGAGACGTCGGGCGGCTGGCGGCTAGCGGGGGGCGTCTGACGGGGGAGCGGCTGGCCATGGGAGCAGAAGTTGGCATGCCCCAAGTGTCAAGATGGCTCCGAGACGTGGTCCGCGCCGGCAACCAGGCCCTCTGGCCGTCAGTGCAGACGGGCTCGGACTGATCCTTTTCGGACGCCGGGATGCCCCCCCTGGGCCCTTGTGCAATGGCCCATGGGCGCCGCCCTTAATACGACCCCGACGCCCCCGCGATCACAACACCTCCCGCCCCCCATAGGCCGCCCCCGATATCCCAGCTGCTAGAGGCGTCGGCGTGCCTGCCAGCCACCTGCGCCAGCCACCTGACATTCCCGCCCCTAGCACAATGAGCGACCGATCGGTCAAGGGCAAGGTCCTCAGCCATGCACGCCTCGACTCCCGCGTCCCTCTTCTACCTCTCGTGGGTCTCCATCCCCGTCCCTCTTCTCCGTCCCGCCCTCCGTCCCCCTCCAGGCGCTTCATGTCCACCATCCCAAAGCGACGTTCACTCATCGCTCTCCTCCTCCTCGCCGTATTCACCCTCCTAACCCTTCACCTCACCCTCCTCTCCCATGGCCCCGCCGTCCTCCAGGTCGCCCCCGCCTACGAGCCCCCCTCACCGCTAGTAGGCCACACAGACGTTGCTGCAGACGCCACTTCTGAGACCCAGACGGGCACAAAACAAGAGGAGGACGAGGAGGAGTACTGGCCTATTTCGCCCTCGGTCAACGGGCCCCCCACCAGGAGCTTCAGGGACAACCTCCGCAATGACACCAAATACATCACCTCATGGCCCTCTGCTGGATGGAGTGCGTGCTCTTCATTTCATCTGGCTGTACCCTCCTAACACGGCCCTATCTAGCTAATGATGTCATGACCTACGCAAACCTGATCTACCTCGGTACCCTCACCGATCGCGTCACCATTCTCCCTATGTTTACGCCCTCCCACATTGGCGGAGACGCTGCGCCTATTCCATTCGGGGAGGTATTCGATGTCCCTCGCTTCATTCAGGAGTCGGGCATCCAAGTGGTCGAGTGGGACGAGGTTAAAGATCCGCAGAGCGATGTCGTTGATGATCTCGGCTGCTGGAATATCTGGGAAGCGGTGCAGTACAGGGAGCACCATCCGAGGTCGAGCGCCGCACCGGAGCACCTCAAGCTCGGTACGCGACTTCCGCTTTCCTTTATATCTGTTCTCCCTGACGCCGCGAACAGATGTATCCTACACAAGAGCCCCAGATTGGGTCAAGCTCGTTCCAAACTTTGAGCATGACATGTGCAGCACTTTCTGGGCGCTGACGCGACTCAGTTTCCCCGAGGAGCGCGAGCGTAGCCTCGGCAACACATTGCCGTCGCCTATTCATAATGCGACCCTGGATCCGGATGACCATCTGCTGTGCTACGACTATTTGTACTATGCTTGTGCACAACAGGTTCGTCCCCATCTGGAAGACTCTGGGCGCGATGCTGACTGTCACAACAGTCTTTCGAGTACGAACACGACTATGCCCCAATGTGGAGATACGTCATGCGATACATGCGGTGGACGAAACGCATCGAGTTAATCACCGCGTTCTACCTCCGGGAGATCTTCGAGCTTCCGAGTGAGGCTGATGTACCACCTGTGAGTCCACATCATTGTTCCCAACCCACCACTGTGCTGAAGGGTATCTAGTATATTGCTATTCATGTGCGACACGGAGACTTCGGCGGCTGGTGTTGGGAAGCCGAGAACCCAGAGGACTGCTTCGCTCCCATCTCCGCCATTGCACTGCGCGTTAGGTGAGTCTCATCTTCGTCCCTCCCCTTGGCCTCCGCTCACCCAATCCTCGCGTTCAGTGAAGTGCAAGCGGAGCTCCGCGAGCGGAGAGGCATCGACATCCCGTCGGAGCACGTCATCATCACGAGCGACGAGAAGGACCCCGCGTGGTGGGACGAGGTCAAGAGCCTCGGCTGGAAGACGGTCGACCACGACGGCGCGCGCACCGCCGAGGTCTTCGGGCGGTGGTACCCCGTCATCCTCGACGCCGCCATCCAGTCGCAGGCGCACGGCTTCGTCGGCACCGACCGCTCGACGTTCTCGATCGTGTCCCGCCGCCGCGTCCAGCAGTGGAACGACGGCGCGGTGCGCACGGTCAAGTGGGGGTTCAAGGGCGCCGACGACCATTAACGGACAGATAACGGTATACCTGGGGAGCGGCCAGCCCGGCTTTTCGAAGCCGGGCCACCTTTAGCGGGACTGGCGACCCCTACAACGGACTGTACTTCTTTATCATGTGACTTTGCTCTGGCACATATTGTACACATACATAGTTGCTCCACATATAGAGCTGTCCCGCGCATTGGACTCAGAACTTCTCTGCCTGCCCAAGGACGCCCCCTCGTTCAAGTGATTGCGTAAAGTATTCAATACGGCTAGGCATCGTCTTTCGGTGCCGCCTTGCCTTCTTTCCAAGATGGCCAGCACCTTTCCCTGTCGGCGCCCCCTCGGGGTCTACATTAACATCCTCCGAGACTTGCCTCAATCCCCATGATACATCGACGTTCAACGTGTTGGTCAGCAGAGCGCGCATGCTTTCATACTGTTGTTCCAGTATTACAGCGTGCCGCAGTACACCCCCTTCGTTCTCTAACTTGTGGTGAGGGGCTCGGCAGTGATGATTGAACACCGATGATCTTTACAGCGGACGACTTATGCCGCCTCTATCTTGATGCCGGGCTGGAGTTTGGTGCATGGCTTCAAGGTGCTTTCAGCTAGTGCTTACCGCATGGAATATGAGCGAACATTGACCCCAGTTCACAAAGATGAGCGTTGAAAAACGCTCACTATGTAGGTCATGGTTAAACTCCATGGCTGCAACTCGACCTTCGCCGCCGAACACATTGAAGGACGCGCATTTGTGATGCGAATAGTATACAATTCTACGATCTACTATCCCTGCTGCGGAATGTTTAATGTATCCAGGATCAAAGGGTCCTCGACAGTCGCGTAATATAATGCGACCTCTACCATTTGCCCCTGCTCCCACCTGAATGAAAGGCTTTTCTCCTCCTCGTGCACCGCATGCCTAGTTTCACCGTTCTCCTCTTCCTCTCCGACCACGAAAATGAACGAGAATGTCACGTCTTCAATGGAACGGCCGGTGGCGCGTAGCACGTTGCGGATCATGGCAAGCAGTCCTGAATCTTCTGTTACGGGTCGCCGGCTGGTCAAGGTCGTCTGGAGGAACGCGACGCGCGTACTGTTGTCCCACACGGAAATGGCGTCGACTGCATCGTGGCTATGAGGGAAAGCGTAGATGCCGTCTCCCTTGAACGAGTTGACGTCTATAGAGGCAGATGGAGGGCAGCGAAGCGGTAGGACCGGGATTTCGTGCTCTTGACTACCGCCGGCGGACATGTAGCGGAGCCCATGTCGAGCGGCACCGACTATGACCATTGTATCCAGCAAAGGATCCGAAATCGCTGAGAGAAACACTCGAAATAGCCGGAAGATTGGGCCCAACTTTTCAGGCGAAGCCGCGTAGAGCACCTCCAGGAAACGCTGGCGGAGGAAAAATGTGGGGATGACGAACTGGCAGCCTTTGGAGTGGTGGAAACAGAGCTTCTGTCTCGTTGGGACGGGACAGAAGGTTTGATAGACATCTTTAGCGTTGAAGGGGGCCGGGATGTTCGTTAAGTAATGGTAGAGATACATTATCAAGTTTTTGATAGATTCGTTTGGTATTTGGCAATCGCCGAGTGCACGCTTCACGTCCTCCTCCGGATCGCCGGTGTTCCGGACTTTCATCCTGCATGATTTGGGCAAAGGACCGACATATGGAAAAAGCTCGAGAGGAGTATAGAATCCCTCCGGGGTTTGCGCAATGCGACTGCAAACGACGCATGAGATGGAACCCAAGAGGAGAGATCGATGGAGACAAATCTGACTGACGTGAGGGAAGCCATTTCCTCCTCGCTCCATGGATCCATCACCCAACACATGGCATTTCGCCTCTTATGGAAGTGGCTAAAGAGCTTATATTGAGGTGGTGCAGTGACTATAATCTGCAATGCTGCTGCTGCTGGTGATCCGTCATTAGGCTGGCAGTCCTGGCTGTCGAAGAGTCCGAGCTCATCGGACGGTGGCCACGGGATATCCACTTTCGTCATAAAGCGGGGACCCTCGCGAGCAAAGCGAAGAGCAACTCCAGGTTCCGCGGAGAACACTACCGAGGACATGGACTGGAGGGCCTTGAGGAGAGCGTAGTAGAGAAATACAGTCTTGCCTGTATCGATGACGGTGAGGCAATGATTACGAGAACCAAAAGGAGCTCAACACACCACTTCCCGGTGGACCAACGGCTACCAAGTTCTTTTTTGACGTTGTCATGTGTTCCCATAACGTTTCATATTCCGGGCGAACTAGCATGGTTTCCCCAGAACTCCAAAGGAGGTCGGTGAATGAGGGGTCAATCACCAACTCGCCGGTGTCAGTGGTTTGAAAGGGGTCTTCGCCGTTTTTACGGACGCGTGTGTGCCACTCCCTTGCCCATTCTGGCACGCAAAAATCGCCTGTATACGGGTCGCACGTCAGTCAAACGCGCACGTTCGGGCCCCCCCGCCAGTGAGAAGTATAGCTGAGAGGTGCTTACTGTAAGGGGATCGATAAATGTTTGAACGAACTGCTAAGAAGACGCTGGCCTGCGGGTCGTGCACATGCGACATGACGTTGTCTCGAAGGCCCAAGCGATCACAGAGTTCCCAAAACGTGCCTCGCAGCCAGTGATTGCACAACCGTTCGGTCAGGCCTGCGGGGTCAGTGATAGGCCAAGGCACACGAAGCTAGTCGATGGTTTCAGGATTTTCACGACTTGCCTGACGGAGGGACTACAGACCTTCCATAGCCGCACAATATTCTCGGATATGTTCCATCTACGGGCAACTTTGGCGTAAAGACTGGCCGTAGTGTCGTTTGAGGAGATGCTAATGGGTAGCAGGATGGCCTGAACTGGTTCAAGATTGACATCATCTATCGAGTGTTGTGCGAAAACATGGACTATAGTCTGTCACATCCATCTTAGAAACGATGTGATTTGCGTAAACATCTAAATCACATACCTCCGTGGCGGACCCCTGTCCAACCAATTGATTTGTTTCAGACACCATGTTGTGCTAGTATAGGTTGAATGGCAACCACGAGGTCGGGGGAAACTGTGCACGTACGGCGACACGCTTGGAAGTATCAATTTCTATCATTTGGCTCGGGCAGATTTAAAAGAGTGTGAGGATGAGGCTCGGACAAGTGATGTTGGGGTCAGAAGGAAGCACGACGGCTAACCCAAACCCAAAACGGCATCCTCCCAAAGTGGCGGCACAGGGAACCTGGGACATATTCAACACGCATACATTCATCGTATGTCTGCTGTTTTGAACGCATGAAATGCCTACATTTGGGTCCTGGGGGGATTTGCCGGTATTCCTAGGGCGGCGTTGACAAAGGTGTTGAGACATCATGCGAGTTGGCGAGCCGCGACTTATTCCAAATTCCAGCCCTCGGCTAGCTTCGCACCCTTTCGCACCCCATCCAGCTGCAGCGCCTGGGGACTACGCATAAGTAAGCCGGGCTGCCGAGATACACCGTGCAGGTGGCCGCGATGCTGGCGACCGTTGGCCCTGCGTGGGGAGATGCATAGAAGACGGCTCGTCCTCCGAGGTTGACGAGGAGGGAACCGCCGGGCCGTGACAGCCATTATGACGGACGAATCGCGCTTCCTCTACCCGGATGACGAGCTACTGGAGCCCAGCGCATGACACAAACGTACTCCTCTCGATTGATATCTACCACGGAGGAGTCCGTGTGCTATAGTTAAATAGACTGTGGCACCAGCCTGTTGGCGCTAGTGCATCTCTTGACCATTTGTCCCCATCATCTGAGCGAGCGTCGATCCCAATCCGCAGCAATGGGCGTTGAATTGCCGGTCGAGCTCTACATCCACATCCTTCACCAGCTTCCAGGAGGCGAGTCTGCTAGTCTCACCGCCGTCCTCAGCTTCCTCTCCACCAGCCTCGTCACCCGCGCCGCAGCACTCGACAAGTCGGTATGGCGCAACCTGTACCACTCACGCTATACCCACTCCATCCCCGCCAAGGAGGCCGAGCGACAGGCAAGGCTCGACTCGGATTGGCATGCAATGTTCGTCGAACGCACGAAGCTCGACCGGACCGCTCTACAGCTTCTTGATCATATTCGGGACCATCCTGGCGATGCGCGCAAAGTCCCCGCCACTCGTCTCGTGTCGCATGACATGTCATTCGATGTGTGGGACGCGCTTGACCGCGAATCTCAACTTCCTATACCACGTGCATTTCGAGGAGAAGTTTCAGAAGACGATGCTGGGTTCGACAATGTTATAGCCCATGCTCTTCCACGCCGGTTTTGGGCCGTGGCGGCGAAGGGTGTGATAGCACGCAACGCTGCGATGACTACTTGGTGCAAGGTCCATTTGCCGGCCGCGGATTGCGGCTCCTTTGAGGACATTCTGACTGGACTGTCGGGTTTCATGGAAGTTTCGCCTTCTGAAGTATGATTATCTCGATCCAATTCTCATGGCGAAGTAAACTAACGGAGTCTCCTAGATCACAGCGCAGTTAGACCAGCTGGCCTCTCGATGTCACGGTCGTTTACTTTCCCAAGGATATTCTGCCCACCAGCTGGACGCCCGACATTTGGATTGCGATATTGTTCGAGTAATCACTTCAATACGAGACTTCATCCGTGATGAAGGGTTCGCTGTGGCAGAAGGTCAAATTCCCCGTGATCACGGTCATACGTTCTAGCCACCTAACAGATACTACAGACGAACTATTCTATCAACCATTAAACCAATTTCCTCACTATTTCCTCAGAGAGGGCCGTGGACACACGATCCCTATCTCCATTGTATACACCTTCACTGCGATATGCCGCAGGTTTCAGATTGCGGCTTTCCCAACGAACACGCCTAGACGGGTCCTCTGTTACATCCAGTCACCCGACCATCGAGTTGGAGACATCCTATTCGATTCTTGCAGCACGACACCACCGGTCGTTTTCTCCGACGGCAAGCCCACTTCGCCTATAGACCCCATCCACCACTCTCTTAGTGCGTTCGGACCGGCCAAATCGTCGGACTTATTGCTCCGGGTTGTTCGCAACCTCGTAACGGCCTTAGGCACGCACGAACAACGGGATAACCTTCCCAAGAGGACATGGGAAAGGGCAGAGTACGCAGCCTCCGCTGCGTTCGCTGCTGCTGGGGCGGTGGATGCCATTCACGTCCTCCCGGAGTTCGGCGAAGACTGTGTCCTCGATGCCCACGGGGTGCTCGTCGAGGCTCTACTCCCTCATCTTGTGGCCGAGCAGCAAGAGGCGTTCCTGAAGCATTTAGACCACTACGTCCGTCGGACCACGAGCTACGAGGTTCGCTCGCCGAAGACCCGGGAAGAGGATATGCCCGCCGAGGTGTTCGTGGGACAAGTCGTCACTATGCCTGAAGGCTCATTAGCTGTTGTGCTGGGATGGTCAATCGTACGTGTAGTCAAGCCCTGACTGGGCAACGCTAGCTAATTGACAAACAGGAGAATACAGATATAGCAGCGGTTACGCCGCGCTCGTGGAACGGTTCTTGTCGTGTTCTAACAATAGGTGGCGTTGTGGGTGAGTGCGCCTCATCCGTCTTCGTTGGCTCGCTGTGACCCGCACATTCTCAGAGCTACCAGCGGAAAAACTGAAGGTCACGCAACCGACAGCTGCGAACATCCGTTGGCTGTACGAGAACATATACATGTTTGATCGGTTTTTTGAGGACGCATATATTCCTCCCGATAGCAAGAGCTCAGGTGGCCGTCTCATACCTGTCCCAGAGCTACAGAATCAGTACCCGGACGATTTAAGGGCCAGCATGAGCTGGGCTCTGCATAGAAGTTAGTGTCGGATATTTGTACGTCAACGTTGTACTATCTTGGGACGTGTATTATGCCTACATCTCTGTCGGAGGGACTTTGTATTCGATTTCTATCGTCTGGACTTTATAGCCGTATAACTATGGACGTCATGCCGTGATGCATACAACCTGTGCCGCCAAGTGAACTTCTAGTGAATTTTCTATGGGAAATTCGAGATCCTATAATTGGTGAGTGCATTATATTGTGACCCATTCGTACATATTATACAAGTACTACGCAGTTTAGGCATTACATGGAGCGGTAAGAAAACTTTTGAACAGAGTAGTAGCAGTCCGGTCGCGCATTATGCGTCGATCGTCCGGACACTGCTGCAACCAAACGTCATAGCAAACTTGACCTCTAGTGGTCCTCCGTCGGGGCTCCGACGTGTATACATCGCGGAACCTTCACGTAACGCAGGTAAGATAGAGTTTAGCAACATCCGACTCGGACTCTGAGATAAGTGACTCACCGACTACGAGTTTACCGACCGGCCTTCTTTACCAGAGGGATAGAAGATCGCATGTTGACCAGGTGGAAGAGAGATTCATTCACCAAGGCATTGATTCTATACTTCCTCGCAATACGGAGGAGGTAGCCGTTGATGTAATCAATCTCGGTCTTGTTGCCCAGCTGTACGTCGCGGTACATGGACGAGTAGTTGTACTTTGTCTGTTCCACGACCCTCTCAACCTCCGCACATAGCGCGAACTTCTTGAGGGAAGAGGGGAAAGGCGGCGCGATGAAGGGGGGAAGTCGCTCGGAGCCGGCTTGTATCTCGTGTGCACGACGTTGTTCCGCAACGCTTGCCTCGAAATCCGCCTCGTAAAGCGTCTGAGCCTCTTCGCACAGCCGTTTCATGACCCATCGTCCGTGGTCTGAGGCAAGGACTTCACCATTCCTACACTGGAGTAGCGCAGAAACGGGATTGACGAACGCATTGACGACGAGTTTACGCTGTATTGCGGTTTGGGTTTCATGGAAGGGCCTCCACGACGCGCCGAGAGCGCGTGCGCTGGTGAGAGCGGAAATGGTGTTTCGTAGGGTGACGTAGCGGGGGGACATCGTCTTCTCGTCCGACAGGTCCGCGATGTCGTCCAGGCGGAGGTCCGTGAATGCCGGATGTCTAGAGCCCGTGAGCACGGCTTCGTAATCGCGTCCCAGCGGGTCCGGAACGATGCCTAGCTGAATCTCACCGACTCCAGCATGAACGGCGTGCATAGTGTCCTTCCGCCAGAGTCCGTGGGTATTGGAGGCGAAGACGAAATTTGGGCGGTCGGCCGGCACGGGGAAGAGCTTCTCGACCACGTTCTCGTACACGCCCATACCGTTGTGGAGCAGGACAATGGTGCTATCGCGCGTGATGTGATTGCGAAGGGCAGTGAGTGCCCAGGTTACAGCGTGGGCTTTGGTAGCGATGATTAGGGAGTCAATAGGTCCATGTAGACTCCTGAGTTCGTGAGGGTCCCAGGGTCGGTTGAGCTCGAGTGGATGGTCGCCACGAGACTGGCCGTGCGTGGCGAGAGGGGGCGCTGCTATGAGATGGCGGTCGGGACTGGGGGAAGTGTGATAGACTGCGTGCTCGACGCCGTCCTGCGTGGCGATGACGCCGTCGGAAGTGAGGAGAATAGAAGGGCCATTGGGGTTCTGGGAGATGGCGGGGGCGCTGCTCTTGCGGTGGAGGGCAATGACGGAGTGCTTGGGAGAGAGGGTGCGGCGGAGGTGAAAGGCGACGAAGGACCCGACAGCACCGAGGCCCACGACGTGTATGCGCATCGACGGAGCAAGACAGTCGCGCGAGTGGCAGACGCCGGCGGCCAGGGCGGGCGACGGCAGACCTGCGCCCGCCCGCCGGGTGGCGTGCGGGGCGCCCGGGGAAATTGGCCGGGTGACGCCGCCAAGCCCCAAAGCGGCAAGTGCTCAAGAAAGGGTAGCACGCCGACAAATGGCCGACGGAGGGGATGATATCATTTGACCTCGCCGGACGCCTCTCCCAGGGAATCGATGAGCATCGATCCTATCGACCTCCGCCTTCCCGCCCTCTCCACGGCCCGCACCCTCCACTCGGCTCCCGGTGGGCCCGGGCCCCTCACCGCGCCCTCTTATAGCCCACCCTTCTGCGCGGGACACCATCTCCCACTTCCCCAACCCCCACCACCCCTCCACTACCGCTACCAATGGCCACCACTGTGACTCTCAAGCGCACCGGCGCAAAGGCACGTCCGCATACCCCCTCGATGTGCATAAAAGCAGCCATTTAACTTATAGACACGCACAGATGCCTCTCGTAGGGTGAGTTGGACTTAAAACTCTCAACATGCGAGACAGACACTGAACATATGCGCTCACCTCGCTCAGCTTCGGTCTCTGGAAGGTAGAGCCATCTTATATGTATCCAGTCCGTCCGCTGATAACCCATGACCGCAGGTGACTAAGGAGACCTGCGCCGCGGTAAAATGGTTTGAATCGTCCTATAGATTTCGGTGCTAACCTCGTGGTCAGACCGTATACAATGCTATCAAAGAGGGCTACCGTCTCTTCGACGGCGCTTCCGACTATGGCAATGAGAAGGAGGCCGGCGAAGGTCTTGCACGTGCCATTCAGGACGGCCTTGTCAAGCGTGAGGATGTCTGTGAGTGCAAAAACGGCATTCGGCATACTTGCTCCGTGCTTATATGTTTTGGCAGGGATCACTTCCAAGGTTTGCTCACAAATTCTCCGATTGGCTGAAGATAATAGGACTCATGTGAATCCAGCTGTGGAACTCCTACCACGAGAAGGAGCGGGTGCGTTTGATTGTCTTAATCCGTTGTCAGTTACTCAGACAGAACGTCAGGTCGAAGAGGGTTGCAAGAACTCCCTTGCGCTTTGGGGTCTCGACTACTTCGACTTGTACCTTGTTCACTTCCCTATTTCTCTCCAGTATATCGACCCCAAGGTAAAGTTCCCCCAGGAATGGTGGGGTGTAGACGGGAAGACGGTCACTCCCAGTGAGTTCGCCGATCACCTGAGCATATTACACTCTTTATGACGCTTCTGCAGTCAGCGTCCCTTTCCAAGAGACTTGGACGGAGATAGAAAAGCTTGCTGACAAGGGTCTTGCGAAGAACATCGGCATCAGGTATGCTCGCTATAATTCGTCTTGGCACGTTACTTACAGTGTATCGAAGTAACGCCCAGGGCTCCCTTATCCATGACCTCATGCGTTACGCTCGTATTGAGCCTCAAGTGCTTCAAGTCGAATTGCACCCCTACTTGACTCAAGAGGCTCTTATCAAGTATTGCCAACTTCTGAACATTGCCGTCACCGCCTACTCCTCTTTCGGTCCTCAGAGCTACGTCGAGCTGGGCGTAGATAAGAAGGTTCCCGGATTGCTTGGGCATGATGTTGTCAGCGCTATTGCGGCCAAGAGCGGCAAGAGTCAGTATCTCCTTAATCTTGACATAGAGTCGACGACTCACAACCTGGGTGTCTGTAGCCACAGCGCAGGTTTTGCTCCGCTGGGCTCTCCAGCAGGGCCTCGCTGTCATTCCGAAGTCGAACAACCACGATCGTCTGGTCCAGAACTTGGCTTGCACTGGGTTTGAGTTGTCTGCGGAGGAAATGAAGGCGATCAGCGCATTGAACATCAACCTTCGGGTGGGTCTACATTTTGTCGATGTAACAGTGACTGTACTGACTTGCATGGCGCAGCTCAACGACCCTGCCGAGATTGAGCCGAGTTTTGCGATCTTCGCGTAGAGGGTTTATACGTTGAGAGTCATTGACGGACAGGAACTCGCAGCACGATCATGTGTAGGATAGAGTCATTGAATGCAGTATGTCACGGTGACTGTAGTGTACCGAGGAGCGAGTCGGTGCAGGATATAGGCGTTGCCGTCTGCGCAGCATGTCTCGAATTTTCGAAGACCGTCGGAGGTGGACGAGGTCCGGGCGATGCCGTGGAGGGAAGTGACATTGCCTTCCAATGCGGTGCCGAAGGGGAGCGCAGCTAGCGCCTATTTCCCAAGTACGCTAACACTGCGCAGCGGAGTCCGAAATTACTGGAACTCTGTCTTGCTCTCCCGTTGCGTATAAGAGCAGCGCTCCCTTCGCCGTTCTCCCCCATCTTTCATCACCATGTCCACCATTCAGTTCAAGTTCTCCAAACCCCCCGATGGTCTTGTCCGCGTCGTCACCTTCCAGGAGCGCCCCTCCTGGAACCAGCTTGCGACCAAGATCCAGTCCTTATACGACATCCCGCTCCCGAGTATTGCGGCCTCCTACATCGATAGCGACGGAGACGAAGTCACTCTCAGTTCTGAAGACGAGTTGCGGGACTTCTACCGGTCCGTGACCACACAGAAGCAGGACGGTACGCTCATTGCCATCAAGTTCACCGTCCGGGACCTCGACTCGCTCCACGCCGATAAGCCTCTCCCTGAGACCCCGCGCACGTCCGGCATGAATTATCGCAACACATTCGGACGTTCCGCGCCCGGCCTCTTTGAGATGGAGGTAGACGATGGCTGGCAGCCAATCCCCTCCGGAATTGCCGGCTTGTTCGGCGCCGGCCCGCACGCGTTCGTTGAAGTTCTCGACAGCGACGCCGATGTGTCTCAGTTCAGGAAGAAAGACGTCGATGATAGCGGCGCGTCCTCCACGACGGAGTCCACGAACACTTTGCCTGAGATTATCCCCACGCCCACCTCGCTCAAGGGCAAGGGAAGAGCCCGTTCGGAGGATCTCCGCTCTCGCAGCCCGGATACCATTTCCTCTACCCAGTCCGTCATTGCCGAAGAAGCAGGCGCAAAGCACCCCATCCATGTCGTTGCCGTCCACAGCACTGGTCCGGGTACCCGGAGGTTCGGTAGCAGGCGTAGCAGCACCAATACTGCCCTCGCTCCCCGTACTCCCACCCCGCGCACGAAGACCCCCAATCCCGCCGACCAGTCATTCGACGATCCCCCGTTGCCCGACCTCGACTCTATGCAAACCCCTCCGTCGAACATTGCGAACGATGTCGCCAATCTCTTCGCAACCTTATCCACCATTCTAGCCTCTCACCCCGAGCTCTCCGAGGGCATTCGCAACATAGTGCGCAACGCATCAAACGGTACGTACTGGGAGACCCACCGCGAACAGGTCGCACGCGCCGCGGAGGAGATCCGTCGCAGCGCTCTCGTCGGCGCGGAGGAGCTCCGCCAGGCTGCTGAAGACGGCCGCCGCGCTGCTGAAGAGGCGGCCGGACAGAGAGTCGCTGACGCCTTGGGCAACGTCATTCGCGTGATCTCCGACATCACTAGCGCTCCGGATGCAGGGCCCGTCGCGCAACCCGCAGGCGAACCCGCGTTCGAGCCTGCGACCTCGACGCCCGTCCGCGAGCGTCATCCTGGTGGAGGCCCTACGGGCTGGGACAACTATTGGCAGCGTCCCGCAGGTCCATTCGGACGAGGGGGCGGCCACGGTCGCCACGGGTCGTTTGGCCATTGGGGCTCGTTCGGTGGTCGTTGGGGACGGTCATTCTCGGGCCCCCCACCCTTCCCTCCTCCGGGTCCCCCTCCTCCTGGACCTCCGGGACACGGTCACGGACGTCACTCCCCTCACGGGCCGCCCTTTGGTCGGTTCCCTCCCGGCCCTCCCGGTCCTCCACCCGGACCCCCACCCCCTGGCGCCCCTGGTGCCCGCGGTCCCCCTGGCCCTCCTCCTCCTGGTCCTCCCCCTCCGTCTGGTCATCCCCCGCCTCCTGGTCCCCCGCCTCCGCCTGGTCCCCCACCACCTGGTCCTCATGGTCCGTTTGGCGCCCCCGGCCCAATGGGGGCCTTCCCTCATGATCATTTCCATCCTCGTCCCTTCGGTGGGCCTCATTCTCACCGTCGTTTCGATGAATGGGGCATCGACGATCCATTCTATATGCCTCCCGGGCCGCCACACCATTGGCACCATCGCGGTGGCTGGGACGACACTGTCCCCGCGCTTCCACCTCGTCCCGGCGCTAGCGGTGAAGACGCCGAAGTCGTCATGTACGGCGCCTCGACTCTCGACTCCCCCGAAGCGGCGAAGAAGTCTCTTCAGGCGGCGAAGGACGCGTACGTCGCTGAGAAGGAGCGGTATCGTCGGATGAGAGAAGAGCGCAAGAAGCGTCGCATGAACATTTCTACAGACAGGTATCTACTCTGTCTCCTTGGTCATCCGCGCAGAGGCCCTCATGCTCATCGCCACGTTCGATTCAGCGAAATGAGGGACGTCAACGAGAGTCCTATCACCCCTCACGATGCCGAAGAGCCGGCCGTGCACCCGGCTGGAGAGCCTGTTGTAGCAACCGCCAACCGCAACACTGTTGCCGAAACCCCGCAGATCATCAGTAACGCTCGCGGGCAGTTCCCTCAACTTGAGCTCTACTCTGTCCCGCGTAGGTCGCACACCATCCACGGTGGCCATCGCCGCGATGCTTCCTGGGGCACTTTTGGGTCCGTTGGGGGCTCAACGCAGGCGGGACGTAACGCCGCAGCGGAGTCCATTGTTCGGCGCCTCAGTGATGTACGTATCTCTATTGTTCCTTGCCTGTTAGAACGATCGCTGACTGTACCTTGTTCTCTAGATGGGCTTCACAGTTGCCCAGTATCCCACGCTGAACGCTAAGGTTGATACACGTCTCTCGCGCGGCGGTGAGGTGAGCAAGTCGCGCGAGGAGTCAATCGTGGCGGAGATCATCGACGACCTCCTTGTCTCCTCCCCTCGTCGCGATGCTGTTGAGGCCTCTGGCTCCGGCGCGAGGCGCACTTGAAGCGATGAAGCCTTTTTGCGTTGTAAGACTAGCAGCGGAGCGGTATCGTTAATGCTTCAGTTATCGAACGCTCGGCTATCGCGTTCAGTTGTATGATCTGTGTTCGAAGTTGCTTGTAGGTGTAATATGTTTGTTCGTTCTATGCGGCCTCCTACCCCTGCCCCCCCTCCCCTTTCTACTAATCTCTACCCCCACTTATAACCTTCCGCCCGTCTCTTGGCGTTGTGCTCGTCTAGTAAGGTAAGCGTTTCGTAGTCTTTCGAGGAAAAATACGTTAGTCGGACTGTATTCCGTGTATAATATATGAATATAGTTCTGCTAGCAACATCCATCGTGTGCCTTTTATATCCTCTCAGTGCAGTGTGGCCTGGACCCCTCCTTGCGCTCAGGGAAGAGTTGGGCCGGCAGGCTGGCGCGATTCTTCTTTCCTTTGTGCCACCAAACAAGCCCGTCCCCGATCAACTTCTCCGATCTAGATAATAGTCGACGCTCCGGCTGCGGCAACCACAATCGAAGCACAACCCACCTTGGGAAGCCTTGCGTAGAATACAACTTGTGGATGCGTTGTACGAAGCACAGGGTCGTGCAATGGATTTTCGGGAAGTGAGAGGGGCAGGTGTAAGGGCTTAACTTGTCCGTGTCTCCCTCTGAAGGTCGAACAAAGGAAAGCCTCATGATTAGGCCCCGGGTTGTAGTCGAGTAACCGGCGGAGGATGGTATGTCAAACCCTCCATGTCTGGACACCTTTACGGAATATCTGCGGCTCGGTGCCCGGCAATAGATGTTCCCGAGGGACCGCTTAGGCTGCGGGATCGACGAAGAACGCATGGGCTGTGGTTTATTCAAGATCCGATGGGCCGATGTTGTCCTAAGTGGCACAACGACTTCGGCTAAGAGCACACCGCCCGTCAACGAGGACACCAATCATCGGGGAGTAGCGCAAAAATTCCGCGAAAAACTAGTGACGCGGTGCCTTTCTAGACTAGAAGGGTGCTTGGGGTGGCAGCGGGGCCAAGCTATCAACAATAAGGAATGCGAGGGCGGCGTGTCCGGC
Source organism: Porogramme epimiltina (assembly GCA_900155495.1). Lineage (NCBI taxonomy): Eukaryota > Fungi > Basidiomycota > Agaricomycetes > Polyporales > Polyporaceae > Porogramme > Porogramme epimiltina. Next base: position 18,447 of record FTLJ01000647.1, read on the forward strand.
GGCCGAGAGGGCGGAACTAGGAGGCCTTGCCTTTTTTGAACCTGCCATCGCGTGCGGAGGGAGGATGACAGGAGGCGCCGGATGGGTAGTTCGCTCGAGGGGGGGCGCTTCGAGTCGCCGCTCTTGTCTTTCAGAGGCCCAGCAGCCGCGGTGAGCGATTCTGGCAGAGGCTGGCACAAACTGCACGGCCGTCGACGTTCAAGAGCCTCGGACGTGAATGTGTGAGTACTATCGATCTAAAAAGGGCAAATCTGCGCGAGATTAAAACCGGGCCAATTCGGGCAGACACTGGCACTAGAAAGCTCTCGCCGCAGATCGCAGGTTCCAAAGGACGCACGACCCCACAGCCGGAATGTTGCGCAGAAGGAAGCGTGTTCCTTTGTGCCAGCCGCCGACCTGCCGCGCTGAATGACGTCCTGGGGCCCCTGCACGCTCTCGCCTGCAGTGGGCCTCGAAGTGCCGCCGCTGACGCGGCGATAGTTGGGAGTGATGTTTTGACGTTTCCACGCACGTATATAATGCCCGACGGGTGGCGACGAGCTCCTTTGACCGCACACCGCGCCTTGTACGAAACGAGGCAAGCAGTCTGAGCGACACACAGAGCCCCGCCGGACCCATTAATCTGCCCACACCTCCCTTCCCCGACAGCAGAGCAAGAGGGGGCGTTTCAGCTGTCAGTGTTGCCGGAGCGAACAACGCGGTTGTCATCGTCCACTAGGCCAACAAGGGTGAGTGGCATGGCTGGAGGGGCGTGCGTCGGCTCGGCTGCCTGGGACTGACGCGCACCGCAGACGAGGCCACCCACACAGCCAAACAGCAGATATTTGGTGCGTTACCAGATTAGGTCCCCCCTCCCTGGACGCCCGCAGACTGATCGATTCAACCCCCATGTTTCCACAAAGTACAAGTCGCGTCGCTCCTCCCGCAGGAACAAGGTCACCACCACACGTTCTCTTCTCTCCACCATCTCCCCAGTTTCTCTGCACTACTTAAACCGCCGTACGCTTCTCTGGTACCCTCACCTTCCACAGCAGTACACCCCCATCTTCCACCGCCAATCCTTGCACAATGGTGCGTCATTTCTGACGCGTCGCGTCGATCCCGCTTCCGCTCACCCCCAGCAGGCTCAGGTTCCTCAGGTCTATCCTCCCCCCGCGACCATTCCCCTCAACCCCGTTCCCGTTGGCGCGAACAATCCTCTCCGGACCTGGGACGACCCACAGATCCTCAAGCAATGGTTATCCTACCTCGCAGAGCCCAAGGCCGGCGAGGACCGAGTCATGGCCATCAACCGCGCGACCATGATTCGGGACCGTATGCTCCAGCTCGACACGTTGCGCGCCTCCCTCAACGGACGGGCGAGTGTGGAGATTGACACGGAGCTCGCGAACGTCCTCTACAAGCGTAAGCTCTTGTTGTGGATGAGCTTCCCCATTCTCGACCTCCCCCCCGAAATCCTTGCCATTATCTTCCGTTACGTCGTGTGGAGCTCCGCGGGCGTGGACCAGGCCACTGAGCACCGTCTCTGGATCAGCTGGGTCTGCAGACGCTTCCGCGAGGTCGCGATCGCTGACCAGACCCTCTGGAACTCCATCTGGTTCCGCGAGAAGTATCCATGGACGCGTTCTCTCGCTTTCTTCGAGCGTGCTGGCACCTCGCCGATCGACATTCGCATCAACGAGATGGAAAAGAAGCCAGGCGAGAAGGAGAAACCCCCCAGCATGACAGTCAAGGAGATGAACTACCTCCTCGATCGGATCCTCCCGAAGATTGGCCAAATCCGCATCGTCGTCGTCGTCGTGGATGACATGAAGGTGGTTCAAACCTTCTTGTCTCGGTTCGCCAAAGCCGGGCCTGCTTGCTGGCTGGAGCGTTTCGAGGTGCATCGGATGGGCCAGAAGCCTTACTTGTGGCCCGATGACAAGACCGACGGGAAGGGCGGGCTCCTGCCCCTCAGCAACCATCCCACTCCGAACTTGCGCTGGCTCTGCCTCAACGGAGTCACCATCAACTGGTCGCAACTCAATCCCGTCAACCTGCGAACCATCGACCTCCGGCGCATGACGAAGCAGGCCTGCCCGCTGTCTGGCCGGTGGACCGAGATGCTCACCGCTTCTCCGGACCTCTACAAGCTCTCTTTGGATGCGGCCGGACCCCAGTGGCAGTTCGACGCGGCGACGCCCCTCAGCTCCGTCAAGCCCGTCCACCTCCCCAACCTGCGCGAGCTTGTCCTCGCGGACATCAACGCACCGTTCGCGCTGTGGTCCCTCGCGCACATCAACGCGCCGGACGTGATGGAGCTCACGCTCATGAACCTCGGTGGGATCGATTATATGGCGGCGATCTCGTACATGCTAGCCCCCTTCAAGAAGGTGCGGCTCCTCACGCTGTCCGCGTTCCACGTCCCCGAGTCCGAGGCCAACAAGCGCATGATGCTCCGCTGTTTCGATGGCATGCCGCAGCTCCGGATGTTGAAGATTCTCGCGCTGCCGCGCTTCGTGCTCGACGTGTTCCACGAAGACCTGAGCATGGTGTGGACGCCAGAAAAGCTCGAGCAGCACTTCGATGAACAACGCAAGACAGGTGTGCCCGAGGACAAGCTGACGCGCCCGGTGGTGTGCCCCCACCTCGAGACAATCTCGTTCCAGGCTCAGCAGGCGACGGACATCTCGACGCTCGTCACTGAGCGCAATGCTATGGGGAAGCCCGTCAAGACGGTCTACACGCCGATTTCGAACCGGCAGAGCGTCTCGGACGAAGAAATGAAGAAGATGTCGGCCGCCGGGGCTAGATTCCTCCTTCTCACCAACTGGGAGACCCCGGAGGAGCAGGCTATCCACGTCGAGGCGTCGGCGTCGGTGGGAAGAAAGTGGGTGGGGTGAAACCTTTGTCCAGGACCGTGACGGACAAGTGAGGTATGGATGGGAAGGAATGTGTCCCGGTTGTGATTTCGTCCGCGGGAGAACGCGATTTATGGATGTGCTCTTATGACTTACAGCTAATGTCTGGAATGCTTCTATACCGTCTTTTATCTTAGGGGTCGTATGTTCCATGTATCGCGATGTGTAAACCCTTGTCAATAATGCATTACTGCCTATGGCCTTGTTGAAGAGACGTTTGAACCCCGAGTGTGCTTCGAAGTTCGAATCCTAAGCGCTTCTCAGACGCCCAGGCCGAATATGAAGTTCAAATGTGAAAAGAAGCGCTGATTCACGTGAAAGAGAAATGGAATCGCGTGACGCGCGTTGTTTGGCTGTATGTACGCGTATCGGCCGCGACGCGAGACGCGGTTCGACGTTCGAGTTCAATGTTGCCCTTTGGACGTTTGACGACTTCGCGCATGGTTGCAAGGCTTTAATATCTCCGCCATCTCCCTCAAGTCCCGCTCTCTCCCCCACTTCCCTCCATGTCTCCTCCCCAGTCACCTACTATCTCGGCATGCTCCTCCTTGGACTCTCCCAAGGTCGCTCCGGTCCGGGTGTCGGGGATGCACCCCTCTACACGCCGTCGTCTTACCCAGTCCCAAACGCACGCACTGGTTACGGTGTTTGACTTCAAGACGCACCCGTCGAGAGAGGAACGCGCGCTGCTTGCCGCAGAGCTTGGAATGTGCGCATATATCCGGGTTCTGTTGCGCGCGCGCGCGCTCATGCTCATCGTCCACAGGGAGCTCAAGGCCGTCAACGCCTGGTTCCAAAACAAGCGCCGCAGCTTGAAGAAGACATGGTCGGGCACGAGCGGATGGTCGAAGGGTTCCTTGCCGGAGAACAAGCACGTACGTCCCGTCGGCGGCCCAAAGACGCTACCGCCCAGCGACTCCGCCCTCTCCCTGGATCGCGTAGCGTCGTCGCATGAGCTCCCCTACAAGGCCAAGAGCTCTTCTGCGACCCGTCCTGCGCCTTGCCCGCCAGTAACTCCACGGCGGCGCGTCCCGGCGAACCGGCCGACGAAGGTCGAGATCTGGGAGCACATCCCATCTTCCCCGCCCACGCGGCCCTCATCGCCCGGCCTCGGCGAGCCGCTGCTGGCCATGGAGCCCTGCACAAAACGGTTCCGCACGCTCGAGTGGGCGTGCGCGAACGCGCGCGCTGGCCGTCGCGCGACCATCCGCGCGAAGGCCGCCGCCGCGAGGCCGCCGCCGAAGGGGAACGACGACGTACCGATGCTCGTCCTGGACGGCCCGCCGCGCGGCAAAAGCCCGTCGCCGAGCGACGACACGGAGACGAGCGAGGACGACGAGGACGACGAGGCGATCACGCCGAACGTGAGCACGGAGCTGCTGCCGTCGTTCCTGCTCCCCGACGCCCCGGTGGGACCCACCAAGGGGAAGAAGGCCGGGCAAGGGGAGGACATGGAGGCGGCGATGGCTCTGCTCGGGTTCATGGGCCCAGCCGCTTGATCCGCCCGCGGCGGTTGCGTTTCTTCTCTCGAGCGCGCGCTCTGGGTTGAACATTTGATGAGTCGAGATCGGAGGATGGAGGACATTGTGCAGCTATGTATGAACACCGAGCACCGGAGGGGCAGCATGCCTTCGGAAGCGCGCACGCAGTGTGTCTTGTGCGCTTCTCCCCTGTATTCTGGCCGCGCCGGTGCGGCATGCGCGCGGGCACGGCCGGATGTTCATGTTAGAAACGAGCTCGTTCATGACGGTACTTATGACTATCCACGACGCACACTTATTCTGTACATAGGACCTCGCTGCATGTTGTCTTGATACTGTCGCATACCTCTCGCATACATACATCGCATTTTTATACCACGGAAGCAGCTCGTGACGTTTTCTCCCCGCGTACTAAAAGTAGAGAGGTAGCGAGAGGCTGGCGTTTCGAAATAGCACGAACGGAGCCCAAGTTAGCACGGAGAGCGCTGGACTGGCGTGCCGAGGACGGCGACCGGGGGCAGGGGCTGCATCGATGCCACTCTGGGCTCGTCTTCGGCGCACGTCCAGCGTCAGCCGCTGCCATCTCCATCTCGGCGCGGCGTCGTTCCTCCGACCAAATAAGAGCGCACCTGCCATGCCCACACTGCCCCACTCCCCTCCCCTTCTCCTCCCAAACCCTCCGTTTTCTCACCGGCCCCGCGGCCCAACACACTCTTATATCCTCCACCTTCGACCGCAGCTTGCGCTCCTTCCCCACTACTGTCGCTCATTACTGCCTTGACCCGCCTCAGCACGGCCCGCTCCAATGGCCGACTACCCCAACGAGACCTCGGGGTTCATAACCTCTCGTCCAAAGACTAGTAGCCGCAAGTGGCTCTGGATCGGCATTCCCGTAGCGGCCGTCGTCATCCTCGCCGCCGTCCTCGGCGGCGTCCTCGGCAGCCGCGCGCACAACAAATCCTCCTCGACGTCGTCCGACGCCTCCAGCTCCTCGCCGACCGGCGAGGCCGCCGCTAGCCAGGCCGCAAGCATCAAGGAGGCCGTCGGCCTCTTCCCCACCGGCACCGACAGCCTGTACCTTCTTCCGCTATACCCTTCTACGGTGAGTCCTACGCGACCCGAGGCCGCAGTGCGGTGCCCCTGACCCGTAGGCGCGCGATCTGCACCCGTACAGACCAACACTGCCGCGTACACCACGCCCACGTTCAACCCTTCGAGCAACGCCGCTCTCTCCTGGCCAGCGGATCCCTTCAAGCCCGCAAACCCGCAGGCGACCACCGTCCGCACCGACCGCCCCCGTCTCATCGCGCCTTCGTACAAGTGGGATGCGCTCCCCAGCCTCATCCCCAACGAGCCCTACCTCAAGTTCTGGAACGACACTATCTTCCAGAACGCTACGGCGTACTATGCCCTCCAGCCCGTCCAGTACCACCTCGATGGCAGCAGCGGCATCCTCGACAACGCGCGCGAGATCAAGATGCGCATCAAGGCCTTCGCCTACGTTTACCGGATGACGAACGACACGAAGTGGGTGGACCGGGCTTTCTTGGAACTGCAGGTACGTCATCGCCCTGCGGCCCTAATCTGCACAATTTTCTCACATTTCGCGGGTAATACACAGAACGCTGCGGGGAACGGCACCACGCCCTTCGGCCCAGACGGCCAAGACAAATGGAATCCCACGCACTTCCTCGACACTGCTGAATTCACTGCGGCATTCGCGATCGCGTACGACTGGCTCTACGACGCCTGGACCGACTTGCAGAAGAGCCAGATCAGGACGTCTATGATCTTCTACGGCCTTGAGCTCGGTCTCAACGCCTACACCAACGGTTCCATCGGCTGGTGGTCGGGAGATTCCATTAAGGGCAATTGGAACTGCGTCTGCAACAGCGGTCTCACCATGGGTGCGCTCGCTATCATTGGAGATGACGACAGCAACCTCGCAGAACAGATTCTCGGCCTTTCTGTCCCCAACGCCCTCGAGAACTGCGCTTTCGCCGTCTCGGACGACGGTACCTGGGCCGAAACCGCAAACTACTGGTACTTCGGAACGACCGGGCACGCCGAAATGACGTCCTCGCTCTTGACGGCCACCGGCTCCGACTTTGGCATGTTGACCAACAACCCGAACTTTGAAAAGACTGGTCTCTACCACATGTATGTGACCGGTCCTGGCTCTCTGTTCGCCTACGGGGACCACGGTCCGAACAAGTTCTCGACGACCGCCAACTCTATCCTGTTCTACGGAGACCAGTTCCAGCACCCCGAGTACGTCCTCTTCCAGCGAGACCAGCACGATGCGCCCGAGCCGTGGAGCATGTTCTGGTACGACCCGGCCGTGTCCGGAGCGTTCTGGGATGGTACGCCGCTCGACCACGTCTTCGACAACCACACGGATCAGTGGGCGTCGATGCGCAGCTCGTGGACGGACGAGAACGCGCTCTACGTCGCCATCAAGGCGGGCTCGCTCGTGGACCACCAGACGCACAACGACCTCGACTGCGGCGACTTCGTCCTCGACGCGCTCGGCACGCGGTGGGCGGGCGAGCTCGGGTCGGGCGACTACCTCTCGACGGGCTACTTCAGCAACGACACGCAGGAGAGCGACCGGTGGCTGTACTACCGCAAGCGGACGGAGGGCCAGAACACGATCCTCGTCAACCAGGAGAACCAGCTCGTCACGGCCGCGCCGTCGATCAACTTCGCCTCGAGCAACACCTCGCAGGGTTCGAGCACCGTCCTGGACGTCCCCACCGACTCGACCGCGTTCTTCACGGCCGATCTCGCGAGCGCGTATGACAGCGTGTGAGTGCAATTTTCCTTTCACCGTATGCGTCACCATATTGAATGGTCGCCTTTAGAACGTCCTTCCAGCGTGGTATCCGCATGATCAACGGCCGCAAGCAGGTCCTCCTCCAGGACGACATCAACGCGTCGGGCACGATCATGTGGCGGATGCACACGAACGCGACTGTGACCGTGGACGGCTCGACCGCGACGCTCAAGATCGGTGACAAGACGCTCACGATGTCCATCCTGAACGCGCCCGACGGGTTCTCCTTGACCACCGGGCCCGCGCAGCGCTTCGAGAACGACCCCCCGCTGCCAGCGGGCCAGGTCGACCAGCCGAACCCGGGCGTGACCGTCGTCATGATCTCGCTCCCGGCGGGCTCGTACAGCCTCCAGGTGCTGTTCAACCCCCAGTGGGATGGCATGTCGACGAGCGACTTCGTGACGCCCCCGTCGGTCCCGCTCGGCAGCTGGAGCCTCACGAGCCACAACTAAAGTGGGGGGGGGGGACGTACGGTGCAGTGGAAAAGGAGATCTGGAATCGTAGTTGGCGAAGTTTAGCATACACCTCGGACTCGCTCTTGAGCATATCTCGTACAGAGACTGTCAGCCAGGAGCCAAGTACTCTTCGTACGTAGGGGCCGTGTTGCGGTCTACCAGATAGCGCAACGTACCAAACGGACCTTCAATTGGACTCGTATTGTAGGTAGTGCACTCACAGTATATCCACCTACTTGTTTGTGTACCACCCTCACCCTTCACGACTTGTATGAGCGCAATAATTTTTCTTCTGGGATCGACTTCCGTAACGCGCCTGTCTGTGAACCTTCTCCTCTCAGCGTGCGATGGATTGGTGGTTGATGCTCGCCACACAACGCGATCACGGGACCGCGACGACAGTAATCACCGCCACCGACGAGGAGGCGAATAGACCGCCACTTCACTCTTGTGCTGCTGTTCTGTCACACGACGACGACGCCCGAGCTGACTGCGGCTGACGATGGATGACCCCAGCCCATGGCCCGGCTGACCTCCGCCTCCGAGCACTAGATGGGCAGATTCGTCGCTCCCTCTGTTGCTAGGTCAGTGGTGTTCCCGGCGATACACAACATGTCGCACGCGCCGCCTTCCCCCCGCAAGACCCGCTCACGCGCCCGCCACCACAACGGGGCGATGACGAAAGTTGTTGGCGTGCCTATTGGTCTGGGCGAATCGCCCATAGGCTCCCCAGCTCTCGGTGCCAGCCACAGCTTCGTCGACGCCGGCGAATCGAAGAAACTTGCGTCCCCGAGGCACAAGATCACGGAGGACCAGCTGCAGCGCCTCGAGGAGCTCTACCAGGCCAACACCCACCCGAGCAGAGACGCAAAGGAGACGCTCGCGCGGGAGATTGGGATGTGAGTGTATGCGCGTTCCTAGGTGCTGCGTCCGCGAGCTCACCGACACGCCCCCCCCTCCCCCCCCCGCGTGGCTCGCCGCTGCGACCAGGGCATCCAAGAGCGTCCACATCTGGTTCCAGAACCGCCGCCAGGACAGGAAGCGCAAGGCGGGCGCGTCCCCCGCCAAGTCCAGCCCGAGCCCGAGCAAGCTGCGGATCGCGGGCGCGCCCAGGCGCACGCCAACCTTGAAGCCAAAGCCGAAGAGGCCCAAGTCCCACCACGCGCACAAGCACGCCTCCCGCCCGGCCGCGCGCAGCTCCGCCACCAGGAGCGACGCCAGCCCCGGCAGCTCGTCCGCGGGGAGCCTGCCCTCGCCGCACCCGCCCTCGCGCCAGCGCCCGCGGGCGCCCTCCCCGCCCATCTTCTACGACCCCTGGGTGCTCGCCGCGCGCGGCGGCCGCCCGCTCCGGCGCGCGTCCACGCCGCTGCCGCCGCACCTCCCGCCGTTCCCGCCTGCGCCGGTCCCCTCCAGCGCGCACCGCCAGTGGGTCGCGCGCGGCGCCCCGCCGCGGCCTACGCTCGAATGGGCGTGCGCGGCCTCCGCGGCTCGCCGCGACCACGGCGAATTCGTCTACCGCGACGAGGACGACTCCGCGGGCGAGAGCAGCGAGGGCGACGAGGGCCGCGTCGCCTCTGGCTCTTACGCGCAGAGGTACGGCACCGCTGGCCGTTGGACCGCCACGATCCCGAAGGAGTACAAGGCGTTGTTCCCGCCGGACATGGTTCTCGGCGCATCGCTCCTCTTGGAGCTCAAGTATTCTGCTTGAGCTGTCTCCCTCCGCAGATATGATTGTATCAATACATTGTACACACCCTACCTTGACATTTGCACACCTGCATGTATCCTTAGCACATTTCTATTCTACACTTCTTCATGCCTCGAAGCTTAGTATGAGGGAATGCCCTATCAACGCGAACGCTATCACGCCGGACACAAGACCGCGGTACGTGAAAATGCAGAATAAAATGCTTGTTCGATGCATGCGACAGATGGAGCTATGTGCTAGTAGTGATGCATATGCAAATCATGTACGCTCTCTCCCTCTACTCCTTACACATCACGAGCCCTTCCCCGCCAGACAACCTCAGCCTAGAGATTTTTTCCGTTTCTTTCCAGCTTTCGCGGGAGACGGGTCCGCCGAACCCGCGGTCGGCGGACGACTCGGCGTATATGCAGACCCGTTGGGGAGGACGCCGTTCGGCTTTGGGGTACCTTTGGGCGTTGGAGGTGCAGCGCGCACGCCATTGAGATGTGCGGGGACGCCGTTGGGCTTGTGTATGCCGTTGGGTTGTGGTGGGTGGTTTGTAGGAGAGGCTATCACAACAGCCCATTAAATCAATGGTACAGTATATTATACAAGATCGAGACATACCTTTGATCGCGTGCTGTTTGAACAGCGCGACGAACCCAGACATCTCCTGCCGGTCCACCATCCTCTCGAGCGGCGCGCTCCGCGCGAGCGTGTCTGCGTCGTCTGCCGGCTCGTCCACCTCCATCTCGTCCTCCTCAACAGCATCCTCCTTTGAGTCGGGCTCCTCTGCATCCGTATCGCGCGTAGCAAGGAAGCCGTCCATGATGGAATCGAATAGGTATTCCAGAGGCGGCATGAGATGGGAGGGGGCGTTGAAGATTTCTGCCACTTCCTTCCCTTTCCACGGCTGCAAGGTGTTCGTCGCGTTGGAGGGCCCAGGTACCGCAGAGTAATCCGCGAACGCGATGTCGCCGAAGACGTCCTGGAACAGTGTGCGTTTTGCCGGGGCCGCTTCTTGTGTGATGGCTCGCGCGGAAGTGCCCTCTTCCTCGGGAAGCTGGACATCGTCGCCGAATACCACCACTTGCCACGACTCGGTAATGCCAACCAGGGTGAACCCAGACGGGTCCGTCGGGAAGAAGGCTGCCGACGGAACGGCTGCCACACTGCGCAATTGGAATGGCAGAGTCCGGACCGAGACAGGATTGGATGAGATGGGGTTGAAGACGAGCACCCTGGTCGAGGGAGCACTCGCAGTTGTTGGCGCCGCCACGCGTTCGATGACGACAAACTGCTCCTCGTCGGGGTGAGGGGTGATGCGCTCCATTTCCACAGGGCTGTGATACCGCCAACGCACTAAGGGTGGGAATTAGTACGGGAGAGTGGCACGTAAGACCTTCAGACTTACGACATTGGAAGATGAGATCCCAAAGGAAGACATCCCGAGTGCCATGAACAGCGATGTAACGTCCGCTCGAACCAACAAACTGCACTGACGACACGGTAGTGTTATCAGGGCAGGTCAGAACTTGGCATAACGTATTCGTCTCGGGCTCGTAGATGGCGACATGAGGCCCCACGCATACTGCGAGCAACGAGCCGTCCGGAGACCATGATACGTCCGTGGGGGTTTCCGTGCGGAATCGATGCGAAGAGCGTGCAACCCAAAACTCTACAGGAGGGAGGGTTGGGAACGTACTCCACCTGTAGGGTAATCACGACATACCTTCGAGGCCCTCTGCCTTCGTCGTGACGGAACGGACTCTCCACGTCTTGATGTTCCCATCCTCTCCGGTAGTCGCAAGGAACAAGTCGTCCGACCCCCTCATCCCTGGCCGGAAGGCGACACCGGTCACCTTTTTGGCGCCATGCGGACGGTCGATGCGGGTGTTCAATATCCAGAAGCCGGACTTGCGATCCCACTGCCAGATCTTCATGTACACCTCGGCTCGGAACGAGTCGTCACCTTCTCTCTCGTCTACGGTGGCCATCCAGTCACCGCCATCCGAGAGTACGACACGCTCCACACGGGCTGGCTGTAATGGTTTGTCATCCCGTCTTGAAATCCGGTTAGAGGGAGAAACCTCGAGCTCAGAAACGAGCTTAGAGGTCGATGGTGAGAACGTTTGGAGGGAGGAAGGGTGTGAGGAGGGAAGGATGAGAGTAGAGGATAGCGGGTGGATGGCAAGGGGGACAGAGATGGATGTAGACGGTCGATCGTGAGATATTGCGGGGTCTGCAAAACGATGAGTTTGGGCTTTACGAGGAACAGGAGGAGCACATACCTAGCTTGATGCGCGATATTGATCTTGAAATTTTGAGAGTGGAGGCGCGGATGAAGGCGAAGGAGGCATCGGCCAGAGACAGGAGGTACTCCTCTTCTCCACCAGATTGCACCGAGGCGACGTGCACGATAGGCGATCCCACCCTCGGCACGAACTCCTTCTTGCCTGTGTGCAGCTGCCACAAAACCAGCACCGACTCTTCTCCACCGCTGAGGAGGTAGGCGCCGTTGGGTGTGAACGCAAGCGACGAGACCGCGTGTGCGTGCCAATGCAAAGTGGTCGTCTGGGCCGTCTTCTCGACACCGGGAGTTTTCACCGTTGCGGACTCGTTGAGACAATACCACAACCGAATGCATCCGGTAGCATCTCCCGTAGCGAAGTACTCCTCGGACGGGTGGAAGGCGAGGCAAGTGAGCCGTTCGGGGGAGACGAACTTCGTAAAACCGGCCTTGATGTCGGCCGTCTGGCAGACGTACGCCTTGTGCCCCGCCGTGGCAACTAACCACTCCCCGCTCGGCGACACTGCTAGCCCGCTCGTCGACCGCGTCTTCCCTACTCCGATGACCTCCGACGACGTTTGAATGGGCGAGCCCGCGGTGGCCGCGCTCGGCGTGAGCGACACCCGCAACACCGCAACGTTGTCTTCAGCCTTCGCAACGCCGGCTACAAACGATTTAAAAAAAACCACACCACGCATGAGGAACCCCCTCTCCTCGGAAAACAAGGACAGCCCAGGTAGGCCGGCGTTACGCACCTTTGCTCTTCTTTTTCGTCGGCCGCGCCGCGGCGACGAACACGCACTTCGGGAGCCCCTCGTGCGCGGCGAGGTGGAAGATGGGCTGCGCGATGTCGATCGTCTGCAGCAGCGCGCCGTCGAGGAAGTCCCACACGCGGACGAGCCCGTCGAGCGAGCCCGTGATCAGCTGGAACGGGTTGTGCGGGCTCACGATCGCCGCCGTCAGCGCCGCGTCCCTGCGCTGCGAGCTTCCCCCCGCGCCCGGTGCTGGAGGCGGCGTTGGCGGCGGGGTGAGCGTCGAGACGACCTCGCCCGTCGCGACAGAGTGGATCTTGACCGAGGGCCCAGCGGCGGAGAAAAAGTAGCTGCGCGGGGGGGTCGTCAAGGTGCGCCGCCCCGCCAGACGGGAATGAGAGCGAGCACGACGCACCTGCCGTCCCGCGTGAACGTGGGCGGGACCCGGCTCGCGGACGAGTCCGTGAGGGACTTCCACGACCAGGCCTCCTCCTCGGCCTCCTCGACCTCTTTTCCTTTCGCCTTCCGCCGCTTGCGGGGGTTCAGGGGCGCCTGGGGGTCGGTGGGGTGCGCATCGTGGGCGAGCGAGGGTTTTAGGGGAGAGTTCTGCACGACGGACGCAGTCATGGTGCGCGTCCGGTCGACAGCCACAGGCATGGTCGGGGCGGGAGACTCGGACGGCAGCGCCCTCCCCGCTCTTTCCAAAAATTTGCCACGTGCCCGAAATGGCAATCTCCTCGGGACGCGCCCCGGCGCCTCTCTCGGCTCCGCACGCGTTCTCCTCGTCGACTCGAGCGTGTGGGGGAAGAGCGGCCGGAAGGGCTGCAGGCGGGTGCATTGCAGCGTGTATGTATGTACAAAACTCCTTCATACAACATCGAGACAAAATAAGGAGCGTAAGATTGAGCAGGGTGAAAGCATGGCGTGCGAGGAGCGCATGGATGAGCAGGGATACAGTGCTAGCGGGTATCAGGTACACATAAGGTCGTAGCGGTCGTCGTAAACAGGCGAAAGTTCCGGCAACGTAGGCGGCACATCCTCCACAATTCAGTACAACATCCGGCAACAGCACTACGGTGGGAAGGATAGGGGTTGGGTGCATATGTACAGGAATACAGAGCGGAGAGCAGGAAGACAGGGAAAGAAAAGGAGGGTGATACATTTACCATATCTGAGGGGCGGCGGGGAGGTAGTCCGTGGGGAGCAGGAACGCGTCGATGCCGTTCGCCGAGAATGACGCGCCGCCGAGTGTCTGGTCCGAGAGCCACACCGGCAGCTGCTCGTTCGAGGTCGCCTCGAACCCGCGCCAGATGTTCTCGATGTTCGGCGTGTATCCTTGGCCTGGGTACTGCTGCTGCACACCCACCGGCATGTGTCCCATTGAGTCCGGTGATGCGTGGTACGGCGCCTCGAAGGTGGGCGACGTCGGGGGCTGCGAGGTCGCTGAGTGGCTGACTGCGTCGGACGAATACCCCGCGGCGTCGCTGTGGGCGCGATTTCTTTGGTCTCTGGGTAATGTAGGAGAGCGGGATGAAACTGACTGCCTCCTCTTTCTGAAGCGCTTGAGCATCAGCTGCAGTGTGAAGGCGTATCTCTTTCCCGGCACTGAGAATTAATCGTCAGCGTCCACAGAAGGCCGATAATGATAGAGTGAATTACGTACCCTCCACCAGAAGGGCCGCCAGCTGCTCAACGAGGGTTCTAATCTCATGCAAATTACATTGGTCGGGGCTATATGAAGCGTCAGCACAATGATAACAGCTCCACCAGCCTAGACTCACAATAGACGCGAGAGGCGGAGCAGGAAAGATGCCGAGAACGTAGCCGTCGCATGTGTGTAGTGCACCGCTGTAGGGAGAAGGCTTCGTAAGTTCTGGGGTGACGGGACACGATGTCACCGACACTTACCATACTTCATCCCTTCTCTGTAAGCGGGCGAGTTGACGGTGATATCAAGGATCTGCCTTCCGATCTGAACAGATCGGATAGCGAGGTCGCGCTGAGCTGGCGGCATCTTTTGCACGTCCTCCGGCCCATCGATACCCCGTAGGGCCGTGGCGTTGTGGAAGAGCTCGGCATGGAGGTGCTGGATTTGGAGACTTTGCCGATAGAACGCTGCGCGGGATATAAAAAAATCGAACAGACAGAAATAGCGGGCGCGACTCACCAGCATCCTCGTACTTCTGCGAAAAGGCCTGGTCCCAAGTGGAGTACCAGTTGCGGAATTCCATGTCGGCCTCCCGGAGGACGTTGAACGTGATATCGTCGACGTCCCGGTCGAATAGCGGTGACAAATTGTTGTGCACGCGTTCCCGGATAGCCATGAGCTCGACCGTAGATACCAGCCGCATGTCGTCCTCGATAGCGAGCGGGTGCTGGAGGAGGAGACGGCATTGCCAAATGCTCTCATCGTCCTTGAGGATCGCGGGGCGCCCAGTGCCATAGGACATTCTGCGAGGCACGGCGTTAGCATAGAGAAGGCAACGGGGCTGACGTAAAGCGGACGTACTGATGCTCGAAAAGGTAAAGACAGAACCAAGTTCGAGAAGACACGACCAGCTGTCTGTCCTTACTTGACGTCGTAGCCTTACCGGCCTTCATCCGCTTCAGCAGTTCGGGCCAGGCCTTGTGCATCGCTAGAGCAGAATCTGATGAGCTACGCGATTCTGTGAAATCGCGAAAAATACTCACACAACTCCATAGCCATGCGTACGGCGTGACCACCGCTCAGCCAGCCGTTGTCGGACCATCCAGAGACCAGGACTGATGGAATCAAAAATAAGTCACGCTACCTGGACGGAGTACGTGTAACTTACCCATGGCTTGCACGGCCTCTTGGCGCAACACAGGCGAGAACAGTGTCGCACACGAAATGGCCTGCACTTCTTCTAAACACTTCATGAACACGTCGCTTGCGTTGCCTGCGCATGCGGATATGGTTCAGAAGAGATCACATGTCCATAACAGTCAAGGTACTCACCGCCACCATCCCGGACCTTGGCGGCCACCATGCATATGCAATCAACCGCAAATGGCGAACGCTCATGGAGCGCGTCGTATGTGTCGACGCTCGCGTCAAATACGGGCAAGAAAGTGGAGCAACCGTGGTAGAATCTGCAATGCCGGACCCATTAAACTCATTCTTCCTGTCGGCGATACACCGGGGCCACTCACATCCTGAAAAGTTCGCGCGCTTCTGCTTCGGAAATGACCTTCTTCGTGACGACTGCGAACCGCCGTGTTAAGAACGTGCCTCGGAGCGAGCACACGCAAGAGAGGTCACGCTCACCGTCGGGGAAGGTCGTCGATCGCTGTGGAGCGTGGTACACTTTCCTGCGCTTCGCAGGCCGGGGCTGCCTCGGCTCAGGGGACGCGGTGCGCGCGCGGCTGGGTGCCTCGCTCTCTCCGCCGTTTTCCTGCGCGCACGGGACGGGACGAAGAAAGAAAACAAGGGGCCAAGTCAGCGCACAGTGTCATGAGAACGTTCGGGGTCACGAACCTTAGCGGCCCGTTCGATGGCGACATCGGCCAGTCCCCGCAGAACTTCCCAGGGCGCAACGAGGCCTGACGCGGGCAGCTCTCCACCCTCTTCCTCGGCGTCTGACGAATCAGCACTAGTGACAGTGGAAGAAGGCGCAGCGCGTTTTGACCCCGTGGCGGGGTCGTGAGGGCGCCCCCGCCCCCCGTTATCTGCGGCATTGTAACGCATGGAAGAAACGGGTTGGGAACGAGGCGGACCCATTGATTCTATGCTCGAGAAGGGCGGGAGACTAGGCCCATGTGGATGCGATTGGCCCGGAGCGCCATTATTGTACATGGCAGCAGCCTGGGGGTGGGGGATTGTATCGGGACCGGCCGGACGATGGTTTTGAGGCTGCTGGTAGATAGGATGGGGGTGCGGCCGGGGCGCTGCGTTCATCATAGGATGGTTAGACGGAATAGTACTTGTGACTGCAACGAAAAGCGAGATCGGAACGGAAAACGCTGCACAAACTGCTAATTGGACATACCAGTTGAAGGAGTCGAGACCGCGGGGGACCCAAGCGACTGCGCTCCGGGCGAATGATGGGCGAACGGAGTCGGGTACGGAGAGCGCGACGAGAGGGGCGGGCCGCCACGGAGATGTGCGGCGATGTCCATCAAGGTGTTCTGGATAATGGTCTGAGACTGGCGAATGTCGGCAACATGGGCCTCCAGGCTCCGTATGCGCCTGAGGAGGGATGAGGTGAACACGGTCGCGGTTGTGCATGGCGCGCGCAAGACTCACTCGAGACCGGCCTCACCGGTAAGACTGGCCTCTCTAGTCGGTTTCTCAAAAAGGCACTCGAGCCCCGCATGTCGGCATCTCCTGCAGGGAGGGTTCTCGGCGCCCTCACAACGCATCTTCTGTTTGCGGCAGGCATTCTGTAGACGAGAGGGATGAGGATGGGAGATCGGGCGAAAGGCGCGACATCCGTGAAACTTACACATGCACCTAGAATTATTGCGGTGAATACGGTCCGATGTCTGGCGGGAGGAGTACAAAATGGCGACTTACGAGGGACTCGGTTCAGTGTCCTCACCACTGGCTTCTGGTCCGGCTTCTGGCCGCCCTTCTGGTCTCCGCCGTCCATGTCCTCCTGCTTCTTGATGGTGAGGCCTGTGCCGGGATTGCTGCTGCTGGGGTCCATTGGAGAGAGGTGCGTTCGTCGATGAGATGATGGATGTGCGCGAAGGAGGGTAAAGAGGAGCGCGTCGCGGGGGGAGTAGGGGGCGGGGGGAGACGGGACGGAGGCGGAGATGGGGGACGGGACAAGTGGAGGCGGAGGAGAGACGGAGGACGGGAGGGAGGTCGAGTCGAGAAGGTTGGGACGGGAGGGTAAACAAGGCCAAGCGGGGCGTGCCGTGCGCCGTGACGGAGGACCACGTTCCTGCCCTGGTCACTGGTGGAGGCCGGAGAGGGCGCCCATTATAGAGGCGCCGATGGCATGGCGGGTCCGTGGCTGTCTCGGGCCTCGGCCGCGGGTGTGCCGCGGGGTCGGCGGCGTCTGTCGCGTCCACGACGGTCCATTCAGCCAGGGCACGCGCAGACGTCGCCCATGGCCGCAGACGGGCGTCCCAGCCGGCCGTGTCTGCCAGGCTCTGTGGCCGGGGCTGCGTTGCCGCGTCCGCCATGCCCATGCTCATCCTCTGCGGACGCCGGACGTGTCCACCAGACTCAGACTCTGCGGCCGCGCACGGCGCACGCCAACTGCCTCTCGCCTCGCCGCGTTGCGGTTCTCGAACCCACGGCGGGCGCGCGGTCTTTGTCCCGCGCACGCCCGCGCTGGGAAACCCCAGGCCCCGGTGGCCTATCGCACCCTCCCTCCGCCCGGCCCCTCCTTCCTCTTCTGCCCCCACGACGATCTGCGCCCCCATCTCCGGACGGACGCCCCTCTCCGCGCCCCCTCTCGCCCAGCCGCCTCCCGCATGCCTCCCAGAAGGCCCTCCGTGCCCTCTTTTCGTACCCAGAACGCGCCCATCGCTCAGAAGCACGCCACGACCCTACCCCCGTCCCCCTTCTCTGTCACCACCTATCTATGCCCACCTTGATTGTCGCCAATCCCCTCCCACCCCGGTCGTATAGATATACCGCACTAGACCCCCCAAACCGACATCGCTGCCCCCAGGAACTCCCTCTGCCTTCTCTCTGCCGTGCCCTATATTGCACTCCGCTTTCCCAGACTCCAGACTCGTGGCGAGCTGCGCAACAGATGGCTATCCGCCCCCATCGATGTGCCCTCTCCAGCCCTACGATGCGGCCCCCGTGTTGGTCTCGCCACTACCTACACACGATATGACATCGGCTATGGAGTCATGGAGCACTCGTCCTGATTTTTACCAGCTCAGACGGCGCGCATCCGCCAGGATTGGCTCGCAGCACGAACATGCTTGGGCAATCGCAAATTCGCGGGAAACCACACGGCGGACTGGGATGTTATCGGATGTTTTGCGCAGATACGGGCGCGGATTGATACGTCGTTCCGCCGAGATCTTTTGGACCGCGCGTGTACTCGTAGACCATTTACGTTTCGTGGCTTGCAAACACGCCTTGGTGGCCATGTTTGCCACTCGCAAAGGATCTCCGTGGAAATGAAGACGTAAGAGCGTGCATCGCAACCCCCGACGACCAGATCAGCCACGATTCCTTTCGTCGTGTGTACCTTGGAGTGCGTGAGGCGAACAGCTCCCGAAATCGCGGACGATCTCGCTGGACTCGAGGGGATCGGCTGACGCAATGGAGACATGTCCCCTCCCGTTCCGTCGCCACGGCACGTCCGGGCCCCCTCCGCCCGCCCGCGCGCTCCGACGGGCGCCAACAAGAGCGCTCCGGAGCGTCTCTGTCGCCATCTCGGGCCAGCTCAGGCGCGCACAAGACGGACATAGCGCAGCAGAGCTCAGCGACAGCGCATCGTCTTCCACGACACCTCCACGTCCTGCAGCCCGACATATTTATTTCGGGGCTCCCACTTTTCCCATTCTTTCGCAAAACAACACCCCCAGCGCTACTCTGAGAAACACGGCCGGTATCCACCATGTTCATGTCAATGATATCGCACCTCCTCAGGCGAGCATCCGTTCGTGTGACCACCACGCGCCCCCTCCCTGCTCACATGTCCGGGTCCACAGTGCCTGGTTCGCGTTCCTTCTCCCTAGCTATGCCACATGGAAGGCCCTCGCACACCGCCCCGTCTCCGAGCCGGACCTCGAGCGGTGGTGCATGTACTGGGCCGTGGTCGGCGCGTTCGTCGCCTTCGAATACGTGACGGGCTGGATCCTCGACTGGTGAGTAGCGATCGCCCACTTTCCGAGCCCGCCCGCAGCGATGCCCACACACGCCACGACGTCACCTCCAGGGTCCCCTTCTACTGGGAGGCCAGGACCGTCTTCCTCCTCTTCCTCTCCCTCCCGCAGACGCAGGTGAGCCAGCCACACGCCCACGCCCCCTTCATTCCTCCTCCTCGCCCGCGCGGCCCTGAAACTGACTGACGCGCGCACCGCGCGTCCCCTCACCCTCCCAGGGCTCCACCTGGGTCTTCACGACGTACTTCCAGCCCTTCCTCGTCAAGAACCAGGCCGACATCGACGCCAACATCGCCGCCATCCAAACCAACTCCCTCGCCTTCCTCCAGTCGCGCCTCCAGGTCTTCTGGCAGACCTTCTGGGACCTCGCCACCAAGGCCTCCGCTAATGCTAACGGCCAAGCGCGTCCCGGAGCCCCCGGCGCCCCCGGTGCACCTGCGCCCGCAGGTGCGGCCCCGGGCACGAACTACGTCGACGCCGCGCGCTCCCTCTGGGCGTCCTACGGCCCGTCGATCGTGGGTGCCGCCCAGCAGGCCATGAAGCCCGCAACCACCGCTGCCGCTGCCGCGGCCGCCCCCTCGGCCCCGTCCACCCCCACACGCCCCGGTGCGTCCCCGTACGACGTCAGCGGCTCCTCGAGCTCCGTGCAGGCCAACGGCTTCTCCCCGTCCCCGCGCGGCGCCGCCCCGCCGTTCCCGGAGCCCCAGCTGCCGACCGCGTGAGCAGGCATGGGAAGAAGCCGCAGGGCTGCCACATAGCCTGCGGGCAGCGTGTCGGTGCCTGCCTCCGCGGCGGGGACGGGGCGCCGGAAGGAGGGGGGTCAGAGCGTGCTGCTGTCGTCGTTGTGGGCTGCTTCTTAGCTAGACCGTGCGCCTGCGTTGTATCTAAACTATATTCGGACTCTTGGTAGACGACTGCGTTGCTTCGATCGGAACAATGTATCTTCCTCAACACGCCTCCAACACGAGATCTTCATAAATTAATCTACACAAGAAGTGCCTATTCGGGTGGGGTGTGAAATCGTGAGGCTACATAGCACTACAGCGCAGTTCCTACGCCTGCAGCATTTGGACGTCTTGGTAGTGTATGGTGCGAACATGATCGAGGACACCCTGCACGCGAAGTCAGCATGTCAAAGCGGACGCCGAGGCGACGCGAGAACGCACCTGCGTGCTTGGGAAGGTGTTGTTACATATCTTTCCCTCGAGAACGTATTGGCATACGTAGAGGTCCTCCTCCTCGTCCGAGGGGAGCGGTGGTGTGCTCGGAACGTCCATCCCGTTGTCAGACGACCCACCCTCATGACTAGAACCAGAGGCTGAGCTAGAGCTTGAGCTCGACGATCCGCTCTCGTCGTCCGGCACGTATTCCCCATCGTCCTCCTCATCTCCGCCGAGTGCCATCTGCAGCTGCGCCGCCGCGGGCATCTGCACGATGATCGCCGCCATCCGCGCCATCTCCTCGCGCCCTACCGCCACCTCCCGCCGCAGGCGTTCCACCTCCTCGCGCAGCTCGGGCTCCTGCGCCGCCCGTGCCCGCAGCTCGTCGTCGGTCCGTCGGCTCTGCTCCGCCAGCACCCCGTGCGTGCCCCTCCACCGCTCCACCTCCCCCTGCAGCGCCGTGATCTGCGCCTCGAACGTCGCGCGCACCATCGCGACCCCCGCCTCGCGCTGGCTCTCGGCGATGGCCACGCGCTCCTCCAGCGCGGCGTTCTCCTTGGCGAGCCGCTGCGCGTGCGTCGACGCGTCCTCGTAGACCCCCTTGAACATGTCTGCGCGGTCCTCTGCTTTCTTCACCCTGCTTTCGCACTCCCTCAGCTGTTCAGCGTGCTCTGCGTCTGCAGCTTCGAGCTTCTCGTGCGCGGATTTGAGGCCATCCGCAAGCTCGGCGATGCGATCCTTGTCCTCGTTGAGGGAGCTCTCAAGGCGCTCGACCTCAAGGTCTCGACTCTCGATCGCCTGTTGCAACTCCAAGAGAGCGTCGTCTTGTTGGGCGAGTTGCTCGGCGTACACTTGCAGTCGATCGTTCTTCTGTGACATCTTTGAGACGGACAGCAATGCGTTTAGACGTGCTTGCCAACTTACACTCTCCAAGTCGGCCTCTTCATGCGTGAGTTTAACTTGTAAGTCTTCGAGCTGGTCCTCGAGGGATGAGATTCGAAGTGACTTTTCGTCCAATTCGACTTCTAGCGCCTGTCGCTCCGCCTGGAACGATATACGATTCTGACCACAGGAATAAGGAGCGAGGTTTTACTGAGCGCAAATTCACGTACCTCGGCGTGCTCTCTCTTGAGTTCAGAATTTTGAGCTCGAAGCTCTTTAAGATGTGCCTCAAGCAGGGACAGCTTCTCATTCTGTTCTTTGAGAGCTGAATTGAGCGCTGCAATTCTTGCCGAGTGGTTTGAACGCTAGATGGCGGGTCGAAGTCTGGCAAGCACGTGTTGGATAGGTAGTGTGGACTTACCACTGAAGATTGGCTATCCACTTCAGCACGCTGAGTCGTACTTGTAGGAGGCGGATATGAAGAGGGTAATGGGATCTCGGGAGAGACGGTGCGCTCCTTGCGTGGTTTCTTGCGCGGCTTGGTTGAAAGTATACTCTGTCCTTGTGATGAGTGGTCAGGCTCGGCGGCTTGCTCAAGGGACATACCTGACTTGCAGTACGGTTATAAGGTGGCGAGAGATCCGGTCCTAACGACAGACCAGACCCGTTGGGCTGGGGTGTGCCAGACCGGTCCTCCGGTTCTGCCCCACCGTTCCAGTCTACATAAAGGTCGTCCTCGTCTGGGTGGTAAACAGGTGCATTATCCTCATCTGCATCGACTGAGGTCTGAGTCCCTGGAACTATGCCGTCCCTGCTGAAGGTGTCATTGGGGTGGGGGCGGCTTTGCGGGGGTGCTCGTTTCAAGTGGTCTTCTACGACCTTCCTCTTCTTCTTCTTTGGAGGAGGACTAGGGGAATGTTCGTCTTCTTCAGAGAGCGCACTACTGGGGATTCTACGACGTTTTGGAGGTTTCTTGGAAGAGGCGGGGGGGCTCGGGCGAGAGCTGGACGCGGTGGGTACAGATTCCTTCCGCCGAACCTTCGTAACTGCTAGGGAATGAAAGCCATGGTTGGAGGGAATCTCGAAAAGAACGTACCAGTCTTCCTTCGGTCCTTCTTCTTCTTTTTCTCTTTCCATGCTGCGATGAGATCGTTGGTACAGTCTGTCTTACCGACCCAACTGGGTGCCCACGGTTTTCCAGTGCTTGGGTTATTACCCGCCCACTTCACTTTGTACCGCTGCCCCTTCTCCTCTAAGATCTCTATGACATCCCAGAGTTCTTCTTCGTCGTTATCTCCTGGGATGAATTGCGTTCCGGGGTCGTTGGCCTCATCGTCTGACATTGTGAGGGAGAGAATAGTGTGTATTTATGAAGCAGATAGGGTGGGAGAGAAAGGGGGCACGCCACACGAACATGGTAGGCACCTATACTCGATCAGGCATTCCGGACGCGCTCCCGAAACCCGTTCAACAGTAGGAGACTGTAATGACGTCAATGCTTCCTCCACTCTACAATCAACAACCCTCCAAAACGTCAATGAAGTCCAGAGCAAAATGGAATAAGTTAACTAGTCTACTGAAACAGCTATGGTACATCCTATGAGTTAACCCGATGCTTCTTGAACGCTGCCTCTACATCAGACGTTCCGTACTCCAGGGATATTCCAGTCTCCTTATAGCACTGTGTGATACGCTTGTTGAACAAGTCCGTGATGCGCAAAAGTTCCTCCTCGCATGCTTTCCACACGCCAACCATGACAGTCCCCGGAGCGATACCTGTATTCGCGCTGGCGTCCCCGGCGGTTGCCTTCTCGGATGCCTCATCGAAATGCTTCTCCACACGTTTGAACAACGTATCGATGTGTTTGCGGATGTCCTTCGCGTTGTACTCCTTGACCACTTTCTTGAGTGAGGACTTGGAGTAACTGCTATTTGACGAAACCTCGGTGGGTGCTGTCGTTTTCAGGAGACGTTCCACGCCCTCGAAATATTCCTGGAAAAGAGTGAGCCACTGTATATTTTCATTTTAATATGACAGGAAACTTACAATGATCTTCGCGAATGGTCTCCGCAAGACGATCTTAACGTATGCAGCGAGGTTCTCTTCATAGATGGCCTCAGCGCGTTTGAGAAATACGGCTACTGTGCCAATTTCGATCAAGGATATTTCAGCTACGAAGTAATGCATGTTCTCTGCGGTAACGTCAGCATAAGCAATATCACAATGTGGACAAGGGGAGGCAACAGACCGATGAGAATAACATGATAGTTCAGCTGGCCTTTGTCTTCCTCGTCTCCACCCATCTTCGCCATCTGCTTCAGTCCGTCGAACATGGCTTGCACAATCTTGTCGTAGGCAGCGTCCACGAATTGTCGAATCTCCAGCGTATCTGACCCAATGAGCTGCGACTCGACACGGCTGATGTACGTGGGGAAGAACTTGATAAAGGGTGCAACGCCTCTCCGTTTCTTGCTAGTAAGCTTGGTGTCCTCGATCGATTTGATTTGGTCGTTCTGTAAACCAGTCTTCAACGGTCTGTGGAGCGTCACGGTGCCATAACACTTACCACCCGTCTCTCGAAAAGAGATTTGAGACGCATGTGTTGCTTCTCGAGAACAGAGAGTAAAAAGGTATTCCCCCTCTCCTCCGCCTCGGATTGGAACTTCTCGAGCGACGCAAGCATTCCAACTACCTGCCTATACAATTGTTAGCTCGACATGTTTGGTACAATGAACCGAGGGACTCACAAGCTATCACGCGAGAGGGCGTTGTCGAGCCAACCTTTCAGCTCGAGAGGCAAGAAGCCGAATATCAGGTCCATCGCTCCGCGGACGAGCTTCATCGTAGCTTGACTTAGACCGGCCCACCGAGCAGCTTGACGGCGGAAGTAGTTCTCCAGGCCCATGTGGTCGGCGAAGGTCTGTGCAACATCATCCATCTGAAGGAAGTATGCTACCCAGCCCTCCTCGGCATAGATAGTGCGAGCTAGTTGCTCGAGTACTAAACTTAGCGCCTACCGATGATCGTTAGCAGAAGCATAACAACTAGAGAATTCTGAGTACCTCTGCGGCTCGGATTTCACCGTCGCCCGCCTCCTTCTTCTCTCGTCTCTCGAGAGGAGATCTGACAATGGTCCCCGCACGGCGCATATTCTGGGCTGCCTTTGACGCGTTACTCGTTGGTGTGGTCCCAGAAAAACCTGTCCCGGGAATATTTAGTGAATGTTTTGTGTATTGACTACCTTCATACCTTCGGCCTCCTCTTCTGTGGGAGCTTTCTTGACAAGACCCCCATAAGTTGCCAACAAAGCCTTAATCTGGGCTGCATGCAGTTCGCTAGCAGCAGAGAAGTAGGCCTGGACGGAAATCTCAGACAAAATACCCATAGCCGTAGTGGTGTGAAACGACTCACCGCACATATCTTCGCATATGCACTTTCATCCATTTCTTTGAGATACAGGAGTAAACCGCGGTATCGTTCGAGGAAAGATTCGAAGTTTCTGTGATCTCTGATGGAAACACGACCTCTTGATGTCTTACTTACGCCGTTGTCGTCACCCAGGAGCAGCTTGCCCTACGTTGGAGGCGCATTAGTTGTTTTCCAACGTGCATGCGAGAGGAGCGTACTTGTGCTGTGAACATGATGGAGAGGTAGTCTAAGACACGCTTGCAGAATTGAGCGTTGTACTTCTTGTACTCGTCCAAACGTTCCATGGTAGCAGCCATATCTACCGGAATAATCAGCGGCAACATTTAGATACAGCGCACAGTACGAACCGCGATCACGACCAGCCAAGAGGGCTTTGTATAGCACTGTCACAGATTTCTCCAAGTTCTTGATGCTTCCTGACTGCTCTAATGACTCCTGTGTGAGTGCGAGGAGCGAGTTTGAATCGACTTGTACGGTTTGCTACACGCGTTACATGTCAGCCAGGGAGGAACACGCTAGTAACTTGAGAACATACCAACAACTCCTCTAGCTCATTCAATAATGCGCGTTGGTTCTGCGTCTGCACTTGCAGACCTCGGCCTTGACCTTGGATGTACGCAATGTCATCATTGACAGCCTGTGTATGTGTTAGGTGAGGATGCGAAGATCGAACGGAACATGTTACTTGCATTAAGATGAATCTTATAAGAAGAAACCACGCTCTCCATGTTGTCCAGCTCCGCCAGTGCCTCGTCAAGAAACTTGAGTACGGTGCCTATTCGGTCATCAGTTTCGATGAACGAATGTATGTTCGCCTAGATGGGCTGTCAGCAGTCGTTAATGAAAGCTGTCAATCTAACCCACCTTGTCAAGCGCCATTAACTCATCCAGTAGCCTAGCTTCGATTTGTTCTGCGGTCCCAGTCAACGCACGGCGCCCCAAAATATCGTCGCTAGCCCATTCGTATCCTTCCAGCATCTCTTCGACGCTTTCGAGTGTTGCCTGCGCGCTCTCCTCCTCCACTTCTCCACCCCCTTCAGCATCGGCATCTACTTCCTCGTGAAGCATGGCATCTCCGGATAGAACCCGATTGATGAGCCCTTGATTGTTAGTATCAAAGAATGAGACGCGAGTATTCTCCCGCCGCGGAGTCGGAACGGGACCATTGCTTCGTGTTGGTGGAGGCCGAGAAGATGGCGTGGGCGTGATTTGCTGCGACTGTGAAACAAGAGAATCGGGTGAAGGCACATACGCCGAGCTGGGAGACGGTTGTGTCATTGAAGCGGGCGAGGGTGCACGCGTTTCTAATGAGCTGCGCGAAGCACCATATCCGTTCGTCCGTGGTGCGCCGTATTGTGACTGAGGTTCTGTTTGGATAGCTGTGACGGATGAAGGGTAGACAATAGAGGGCACTTGACTCGACGTTGTAGCAGCAGAAGCACGGCTGGTCGTGTCAGCGTTGGAGGTCATACGGCCATGACGGGGTCGCAGCGCGCTGGGTGGTAGTTCTCGATCTCGAGAGGGAGTAGTAGGTCGGGTACGGGAGGGTGTTGCTGAGCGTTCAGGAACAGCCGTAGGGGGCGGTTTAGAGAAGTCGGGCGACTCGGGGCGACCTGGACTTCGCGGTCGTCTAGGGCGCGATTGAGAGCGACTACTGGGCGTGCCATTCGGTCGTCCATTTTGGTATGGAGACGATGTATCGGAGTATCCGTTCGCTACGGCTCGACGAGGAGTAGTAGGAGGTAAAGGCGCGCCATTCGTGGGTGTCGGTGCCCTTTCCATGCGTTGGAAGGCGAGGGGCGGTGGCCTTGTTGCTGGTGAGGAAAGCTCGAACGGACGAACGTTCACGACAGAAGCGACAACGTACAAGGTTCACTAGAATCTCGCACACCCACGAGTTCAAGGGGCGCCGCGCCGCCCGTAACAGAACGGAAGAGTCGAACGAGTTCCGAGATGAAGTTGCTTTGATCCCTTTGATTCTCAGTCTGCCACCGGTACGTCCGGGACATGCTGATGTTGAACGCCAATGGCTGGGCGTGGTAACAGGTAAGACTTGTGGCATACATTGACAAAGATGAACACGCACGTTTAGGACCTCTACCCCTCTTAGCTCTACGAGTTTCCATGACTTGCCAACAGAGAACGAACCGTTTGAGTTGAGCTTGGATTTATGGATGAAGCCCATTCCACCACCGGACTCTGCGACAAACGTCATGGCACAGTCGGAGATTAAGCGTGTACGGGAAACTTACTGGACAAAATAATGTACCGTGGCTTCTTGCCACCCTCATCCGAGGCATCCTCCTCCCAGATCTTGATGTGCGCGACGTAGGTCTCTTCAACGAGCTTGGTTGAGAATACGGAGGAGATGATTCTTTGGCGGACAGAATCGCCGTCCGCCATGGTTAGAGTGCTGGAGTGGATGAGTACGCGCTCGGTTATGTGGTTAGCGGAGATGAAAGCCAAGAGATCCTCCCGAGGACAAGTGAGAACGGTCGCGAGTCGGGATCACAGGGAGTAGTACCGCACTAGACACGGTCGGCAGCATTGCATTGCGGGTTGGGGCACGTGCTCCCTCATCATGGGCGCCAGCCGTGCAGAATACACGCACTTTACGCGAATCGGTCCAGACCTGCTCGAAAAGCTTGTCACACATATTTCTACGGTCCCATGAAGAGGTATTAGGAGATTCATCCTTCCATTTCCAAAGGCTCGTAATGATCCATGTCCTTTCTACCCGAAGACCTGAACCAACTCAGGAATCCACCGCTCTCGGCCGTCCGTACCCTTTCTACCTCGCCGTTCTGCATTACCTTGTACCGTTTCCCCCGCCACTCCACTTCACTCCCCACCATCGCCATGAGCCATATCGGCAGAGCGAGAAGTTCCCGTAGTGCCCATGCACCCACGAATTGCCAGCGTTTGTCCGACGGAACGGGATGTCCAGCCAACGAGGTGAAAACATCCATATCGACGAGTAACCAGGCGATGAAGTGTATGGGGAGGAACACCCAGGGTGCGATGCCAAAGATATACCGGAGGCCTAGTGATGTGAGAACTCCAACGAAGAGGGATTCTGTGAATGGTTCTGCCAATGTGGCTGCGAGGACCATGCGTTTCCGAACGCGCACCCAACGTACGCGGCGGGCGATATAGTCCGCGAGCGTCATGTCCCCTACGGCGTTCTTCGCTACGTCACAGGAGAGTTCATGCCTGAGACCTAATTCGTGCCATAGTGCGCCAGCGATCATGTTGTCCTCCGCCAAGAATCGCCCGAACGCTTCCAAACCTCGTTCCCCAGGCTGGTGGCCGCCGTTTGCTGCATCCTCGATGGGCTTAAGAGAACCGTTAATGCGTTCAATGTCCGATTTGCGATATAGGCACGATTTTCCAACCACGCAGGAATCAATCGCGACGGTGTTGATAGCCACATACATCTTCGCATGGTTCGTGTTGAGAAAGGCCTCCTCCACGTGGGAGCCGAGGGAAGGCTGGGTAACCCAAGCAAAGGGGACATGGTGCACAACACCTATCCGACGAGGTGGAGGTGTGATATAGCTTGGGGGGTGTAGGATGTCGACAGCCCGTGCAAGCGCGCCCCTGTCGGCTATGACATTGGAATCTAAGACCCAGAGTATGTCGTGACGAGCTCGACGGAAAGCAGTGATTAGGTTGTTAACTTTGGGGTTAACGCCGACTGTTGGGCCGTCTCCTAATAGGAGTCACCGACATGAGAGATGTTATATTACCAAGCCAACAACAATGCGACGTACGGATAGCGATATGTGCATCTACGGCGGGATACTTGGCCATAAGGTCGCGTACGATCACCAACGCTTGATCGTGTTCATCTTCGACGCAGAAAAATATTTCGAAGTTGGAATACTCCTGGAGGAAGGTAGATTCTAGGTTTTCGTAAAGATTCGTATCAAGTCCTTTGAGTGGTCGTAGAATGGAAACGCCTGGAACATAGTGCGGAGGGGCTGATGCCAACGGGGATCGTGGGCGCAAACGGTAGCGCATACGACTATACAACATGAGCCACGGTGCCGAGGAGGAGAGGAACTTCACTCACGCTGAGATACAACCTAACGCTCCTATGCTCCATAGGATACCATACCACAGGAGGCTGAGACCAGCGAGGACAAATGGTAAAGTGTCCGACCAGGTGCCGTCCATCCAGTGGAAGTTGACTAGATTAGGCGTCGACTAAGACGGGCTGCGGTGGGGGGTTGTCGACCCGAAAAGGGTCCAAAGGAGACGGTCCAGGAGAAGCAGATGCCGAGCGAGTATTGCGAGTGAGGTCACAGGCCCCCATGCCAGGGGAGAGGAAGCGGCCGTTTGTGATCCGCTTTCGGGTTGTGACCCCGACGTGACCGGACGCGTTTGGACGCGTCGTGGGACTGTCGCGCAACCACGCATCTAGTCGATCGCGACGCGTCCTGTCACCTCCCTTCAACGCGAGGCCCCGTACCGTCGCACACTCAAACCTCGCTGTTGGCCGAGCTCCGTCGTACTCTCGTACCAGCCCCTGTTGCTGGTTCAAAATGTCCTTATGGAAAACGCCTTTCAAGGCTGGCGTCGCGAGTTTTCGTGCGGGCAAATATGAAGAAGCCGTAACTCAGTTTACTGAGGTAAGTGGGACGTGGTTCTAGGTGGATTACGAGCTAAGCATTCCTTTCAGGCACTGGAGGGCGGTGGTGATGCGTTCACTATCCGCGATGCCCGAGCTGCCGTTTTCCAGCGAATGGGAAGATACAAAGATGCTCTCCGTGACTCAAAAGTTGCTATTGATTTGCAGCCAGATAGGTGGCAGGTAATCCACACTTATCAAAATCACGAGTGAGCATTTGAGTTCAAATTTTCTCTAGGGATATGCTCGTTCGGCTCGCCTCTTTCTCCAATTAAACAAGTACGAAGCCGCTACACGCATGTCTCATCTTGCTTTGGAGAGAATTCCTTCGCATCAAAGCACACGACGAGAAGAAATCGTCATGTTGCAAGGAGAAATCCAAACCAAACGCCAGGAAGCAGACATAGACGCAGCTAGACTAGCATCCCAACGAGCTTACCATTTCGGAAAGCTGCCCGTTGAGATTGCCAATACTGTATTCTCAATGGTCCTAGCCGACGACCACGCATACGTCGTCAAGCTTGCCCAAGTGTGCAAGAACTGGCGCAGCGCCATTCTCGGCACCCCCGCTTTTTGGCAGACACTCGTCGTCACGAACAAGCACCCCAAGCGCAAAATAAATGCATGGAAGGAGCGTTCGCGGAACCGAATCTGCGAACTCACGTTCATAGACAACTTCGACAATCACCCCGTAATTGATGAGCTAGCCAGTCTCGATACTCCGTATTTGCAGACATTGAGCCTACGAGGGTTCTGTCTGTCTCGCCTTCCTCAGCTTATTCCCTCTATCGCACCAGCGGTTCTACATTCCCTGCAAGGCTGGCCTGTCAACGTCCCTATCACCGTCATTGGGGACCTTCTCTTCCAGGACAACATACCCAGTTTCCACGCCCGAATTCTCGACTTACCTCGATATCCTAGGTCGATCGATTGGTTCCAACTGTCCGACCGTATCGTGGACCTCGAGTCGTGTACACTGGAGGCCCTCGAGAGCGCGGATTGGCCACACCTTCTGTGGCTCCTTCATAGGAATACACGCCTCACGCACTTGGATCTATCTAACATCCTCCCTATCGACTATACACCCGTTCCCGATCGCGAAATCCCAACCTCAATCACCATCCCACATCTGTCCTCCTTTCACCTCAAACAGGCCGCCGCAGACCGCACCATCCCCCTACTAGACTTGCCATCATTGACGGAGTTTCAAGTAACCTTGTGCCGAGGTAGTCTTGATAGTACCCTACGAAGATTTGCGGAGGGCACGGCTTCAAGACTTACCTCTCTCTCAATCAGGAGTACAGCATTCACTCTCCGGCCAATGGTCCACGTCTTGGAAGCAGCCAGCGCATTAGAATGGCTCGAAATCGTTGCTGTGGGCACAGCCAGTGCCGTGCTTGACGCACTCGCACGACCCTACGTGACGCCTACCGATGGCAAAACATCAGATGTGCCTTCGCGTGTACTCTGCCCTAGACTTCAACACCTCAACTGCTCCCAAAATCCTGATATCAAAAGCGGACCCCTAAGGAATTTCGTCAAGCTCCGCATGCCGATCGGTGAAACCGAACTGCCCGACGAAAACTCAGTGCCAGCGCAACAGGCTCCCGTGCAGCCACTGACGTGGCTCAACATCGATGGCTGCACGTCGGTCGACCCGGCCATCCTGCCGTGGCTGAGGGAAAAGGTGGCGTTCGTGAGCTGCGTTTACATGACAAAGAAGTCTGCGAGCTGGAAACGTTGAGGGTGAGACCGGAGGGCGTGGGTTCATACATTTGTATTTTTATCTCGTCGACAGGTTATAGTACATAGGCTGACATGGCGTGGGCACGCAAAGTCTACTGGAGTTCTGTAAGCCCGAACAATTCCACGGTGTTCTTCCATCCCTTCTCCACCACCTTCTCGAACGGGATACCATCGTTGATCTGATGAACTACCCAAGCTACGCCGCCGATTGCGGTTGGTTCATTGCGACCTTTTACTGGACGGCCATAAACGAACGACTCGGGTTTTGTCCCCTGGGGGAAGTACACAGAGCTCAGCGACGGAGGCAGTGAGGTCAACTGAGCCTTGGATGCATGGGTCGACGTCATGGAACACCACGGTGCATCTTTATAGAGGGTTGGGTTATGAGAACATGTGCCGGTAGGATGGAGTGTGGAGGTTACCAGTTTCAAACATGATCTTATCTGGGCGGATGGCCTTCACCGTTCGCAGGTTCTCCGGAGTCTTCATAGAGCAACCGTTCACGCTGAGGTACCTAAGCATCGCAATTCCCATTCCCTTCGAATGTCAAACTCACCTAACATGGAACCCCATATCCATCTATTTCGCACCCCCCATGTCAGCGGGCGCCCACGGCTCTTGACAACTATAGAATGAACGTACGAGTTGGGTCGCTTCCTCCGGGGTCCCGGTAAAGCTATGGACCACGCCGCCCTTGCCACCGACAGCCTTGCCACCATCCTCGCCGAATCCCTCTTCCCGCAGGATTTGGACAAAATCTGAGTGTGCTGCGCGGGAGTGCAAGAATAATGGCAGATGATATTTCTTCGCCAATGTGAGCTGTGACCCTAATAAAAGGTATGAACAAACGAGGTGGTCTCCCGGTGGAACAGTGCTCACGGAAATGCCTCCGCTGCACGCCTTCCTTGGCGAAGTGGGTACGGTCGTAATCTGCAAAGGATGAGTCCTACCACAGTGCATCTGTTATCCCCTAGAACCCGCTTACCTAGACCACATTCGCCGATCGCGACGACTCGACCCTTTCCTGCAATGTTGGCCGCGACTAGCTTGTCGAGTTCCTCAAGGTATCTTTCTGGCCCTCCCCGAAATTCATCGAACTGGGTGGAGCGGGTAGGGTGGCACCCAACGGTAGCGTAGAAGCCTAGTTGTCTCGCTAGCTCAAGAGCCTCTTTGGACTCGTGGAGGCTGCCACCGGTAATGATCATGCTTTTCACACCCGCTGTCCGTGATCGTTCGAGCATGGCCTCTAGGTCGTCTGAGATGGACCATGTTCTCAATCCACGATCCATTCATAGATCTATAGGTGAGAACTTACCATCATGTTTTCTCTTGCCGTGATATAATCCTCTGAATACGGGATCGGTCAGATTCACTGCTCAAGGTTCATTGTTAAAGTATATATAGTGTCCGGGTGTGGTGCCATGAATGGGCTGACCTCCGATATCTAGCCTCAAATTGCTAGAGTATTAGTGTCAACAATACATCGGGGAGTCTGTGCGCTCACCAATGAACCTGTAGTTCTGGGGGTTTGGTATATTTTCCTGAGGCCTGTTCGCAACTACTGTGACTGGCATGGTAAAATGTCGCCTTGCGGGGTGTTTGCAGCAAGGCGAGCGAATGTCCGCCGAGGACGGATGAAGCAGTCGGGTGGGGTACCGTTGCAGGTAATACACCAACCTAGGGGTAGTAGCAATCGTAGATAGCCTAAACGTCGGTGACGATGAACGCAATGCAGAGTGTTGGGCAGGAATGCGGTTGCGATTAACGGCCAGTTGTGGTGAAAGTTGGCGGCGTCAAACAGGGAAACGTCATAGACGGTCCGGTGGTCGCCTCGGCACTCCGCGGGTTCATCGTGCCCTGTTGGTCCTGCACAGATCCTCCATGTCTTCCGCTAAGTCGATTGCTATTCCGCCTCGCGCCCAACCATTGGCCCCGTTGCCGTCTTCCACAAGGACTAGCGACTATGATTAGCCTTTCGGCCAAGCCCGGCTACACACGGTCGACGCGTCAGCACGGGTTCTGCATACTGCAAGGTCCGGGGGCAGCATCTCTGTTGACGTACCTCCTGACCGGCGCGCTCTTCGGCTTACAAGCTCCCCGAGCCGGCGCACTATAACTGCCCCAACACACCTAGCCTTCATCCTGTCGAACGCCCACCCCATCTTTCAGCATAGTCACCATGTCCGTGGAGCGTATCAAGCAAGTCGTCTCGCACCTCACGAGCGGCCGTAAGGGCCGCGACGCGCTGCTGCGCAAGTCTCCCGACGACGTGGTGATCACATTGGCCATCCGGTCTCCTATGTGTAAGGCCAAGAAAGGGGGTTTCAAGGATACGAAGTGAGTTCCATTTCGCTGTCGAATGGTTACTGGGTCAAGCGCGGGCAGGGCATGAGGAGTGCAAGGAGGTGTCGGACGCGCCCCCACCTTTCGTTATGGCTTACTCCAGTACTCCCAATGGGCCCTATGTTTTGTGAAGAAGGTCGTTCTGACAGTTACCTTTCAGGAGTGATGAAATCTTGTACGAGATATTCAAGGTTCCGTCCCAATACCTTGTAGTTCTCTATACGCGGTCTAACCTACGTGTTTTCATGGCAGCAAGCCATCTCACACTCCAGAATCGACCCTGCGACGATTGGGGACATTACTGTTGGCACGGTGCTGACTGCCGGTGCTCCGTACCAAGCACGCAATGCTGCTCTGGCTGCTGGCATACCAGACACCGTGCCGTTGCAAACAATCAACCGGTGGTGCTCTTCTGGGCTCATGGCCGTGACGGACATCTCGAACAAGATCAAGGCCGGGCAGATTGAGGTTGGCTTGGCCGTAGGGTTCGAGAGCATGACAGACAAGTACGTCATTACAACTTTCAGCGTGCCAGTCTGTAATTGATCTCATTGCCCCACCGAAGCCCCGACCGCGGTGGCCCCACTATGAGCGACATAGTCAAGGAAAGCCAACTTGCGCGCGATGCTGCAATGCCCATGGGCTGGACATCCGAGAATGTGGCTGAGGAATTCGATGTTTCGCGGGAGGACATGGACGCGCTCGCCGCGCTCTCTTTCCAGCGCGCCGAGAAGGCAGACAAAGAAGGAGTCTTCGCTTCAGAGATTGTTCCCTTCACTGCCTACGTCAATGATCCGGCAACAGGGGAGCGCACGGCCAAAATACTCACCAAGGACGACGGCATCCGGTACGGCACGACGAAGGAGGCTCTCGCAAGGGTCAAGGCGGCATTCCCCCAATGGGGCAAAGGCTGCACGACAGGCGGAAACGCCAGCCAGATCACGGACGGCGCGGCGGCTGTTCTGCTTATGACAAGGAGGAAGGCCGAGCAGCTTGGCCTCAAGATCTTGGCCAAGCACGTCACCACCTCTGTCGCGGGGTTGGCGCCTCGCATCATGGGGATAGGCCCGTCGATTGCGATTCCTATGGTTTTGGAGGCCACAGGGTTGACCAAGGAAGATGTCGATCTATTTGAGGTGCGGTTTGTGCGCTCGCATGGCTTCCCTTCGGCTCACCGCGCTCCAGATCAACGAGGCATTCGCTTCCATGTATGTTTATTGTGTCAGGAAGCTCGGCCTCGACATTGAGAAAGTCAATGTGCACGGTGGAGCCATCGCGTTAGGACACCCATTAGATGAGTACCCACATCTTGACGAGGTTGCGCATGTGGCTAACCGGGGTTGCGCATTGATACGTTGTACGGGCGCCCGCCAAGTAGCGACGGGTTTGAACGCTCTCGCGCGGCGGAACGGGAAGGTGAGTTCTTCATCAACGCCCGCGCTCCGAATTGATTGAGCGGCGCCGATCGACTGCAGATCCTCATTACGTCGATGTGCATTGGGACTGGCATGGGCGCTGCAGCCGTTTTTGTTGCGGAGTGAGCACCAACGAGGGTTGCTGCGAGATCGTCGGGTTGTGTATAAGTAGATATTGAGGGGGTTGATTTTGAGTGCGGGGTAGCAGCTTGCGAAATGCTGAGCGCTGCGCATACTCAACACTCGTCACAGGCGCAATAAGATTTTAGGACTGCGGACTAATGCCGTCAAACGCGAATGAAGCGTGAGGCTTGCGGAGTGCAAATGTGCGAAAGGAAGCTGGGAACGAGACGCAGCCTGGAAAACCCGAGGTGGTGTCCAAGAATAGCTGGGCCAGACGGCGAAGAGGGCTCATAAATAGCAGTGCCGGCTGATGCCGCGCGGGAGAGCATCCGTCGCGACTCGCTGACCCGGTGGTGCAGGCGGAGACAACGCCCGCCACCTTTTGCCTTGTTACGACCACGTCTCACCTGCCGGCTCTTTGCCAGGCCCCGTCGATCCTTCTGCAAGTCCTCGAGCAGGTTCCTGCGTTCTCTCCTTACCTTCCCTAAGCCTCCGGGGCCTGTGGCGCCATGGCCTACAACGCTACCTACAACCACAGCAACGCCTCCAACCTTCATACCCCCTACCAGAGCAACCCTTCTCCCTACGGCTCCGGCGACCCCTACTACAATGAGTCCACTGGCTTCATAACCCCCAACAACCCCAAGAAGGGCAGGAGCAAGTGGGTGAAGATCGGAATCCCCGTCGCCGTTGTCCTCGTTGCCGCCGCCATCGCTGTGGGAGTTTTCTTTGGCATTGGCAAGAACAGCACGAAGTCTAGCAGCAGCAACAGTGGCACGTCATCAAACTCCGGCTCATCTGCCGACGATGGTTCGGGCATGCTTGCAACTGCTACGGACAGTCTATACCTGCTCCCTATCTACCCCTCTACGGTAAGTGTTGATATTGCACTCCTCTCTCGTTTTTGGTTTCAGCAGTTGGTGAAGTTGGCGTGGCGTAAAACTATCGTCACGACGGTTTAAGAAGTAGCGAAAGTTGATGCATACGCATGACGATATGAATACAGGCGTTGAAGTAATAGAGGAGCTGTTTGCTTCCACATTTTTCCTTTATCAATTGGCTTGTCAGAATAACATGTACTGATATATCGACCCTAGACTAATACCGCACTTTACTCCTCGCCTACTTTTGCGGCCGATTCCAGCAAGACTTGGCCCACAGACACCTTCCAACCCGCTACTCCCACCGTCACCACCGTCCGCACAGACCGCCCTCGCCTCATCGCTCCTTCTTACAAGTGGGATGCACTTCCGGACTTGATTGCAAGCGACCCCTACATGAAGTTCTGGAATGACACTATCTTTGGGAACGCCACTGCGTATTACGCACTCCCCGTTGTCTCTTACTTCATGGATGGCGACAGCGGTATCCTTGATAATGCACGCGAAATCAAGATGCGGATTAAGGCGTTCTCCTACGTCTACCGTATGACCAAGGACACTAAGTGGGCCGATAGGGCATTTAAGGAACTTCAGGTGCGTATACTGGTTCTTGTGGCATTCCAATGTTGACGAAGGCGCTTCAGAACGCTGCCGGAAATGGTACGAATTCCTTCGGTAACGCCACCACGGACAGGTGGAACCCCACCCACTTCCTGGACACCGCCGAATTTGTCGCCGCCTACGGTTATGCGTACGACTGGCTTTATGACG
Source organism: Porogramme epimiltina (assembly GCA_900155495.1). Classification (NCBI taxonomy): domain Eukaryota; kingdom Fungi; phylum Basidiomycota; class Agaricomycetes; order Polyporales; family Polyporaceae; genus Porogramme; species Porogramme epimiltina. The sequence goes on from FTLJ01000647.1 coordinate 55,054, forward strand.
TCCTCACCGACGACCAGAAGAGCCAAATTCGTTGGACGATGATCGAGTATGGTCTTAACCTTGGTCTTATCGCGTTCAACAACAGCGACAATCGCTATACCGGCTGGTGGGCGACGAACATCTACGGCAACTGGAACTGCGTGTGCAACGGCGGTCTTACCGTCGGTGCGCTCGCTATCCTAGGGGACGATACCACCGGTGTGGCTGAACAGATCCTTGCCCAAACTGTCGATAACGCCAAGGCCAACTGTGCATGGGCCGTGTCGGACGACGGTAGTTGGTCCGAAACCGCCAACTACTGGTACTTCGGTACCACTGGACATGCCGAGATGGCGTCTGCGCTCATGACCGCCACCGGCTCTGATTACGGGCTCCTCGACACCAACCCCAACTTCTGGAAGACGGGCCTGTTCCACATGTACATCACCGGTCCAGGGTCCCTGTTCAGCTGGGGTGACCACGGCCCGAACAAGTTCTCCACCACGGCGAACAGCATGCTCCTCTACGGCGATCACTATAACCACCCCGAGTTCCAGCTCTTCCAACGTGATCAGCACGACGCTCCTGAGCCGTGGAGCATGTTCTGGTACAACCCAGCCGTGTCCGGCGCGTTCTGGGATGGCATGCCCCTCGACAACTTCTTCACGAACCACACGGATGAGTGGGCGTCGATGCGCAGCTCGTGGACGGACGAGGACGCGATGTACATTGGCATCAAGGCCGGCACGCTCACTGGCCACCAGACGCACAACGACCTCGACTGCGGTGACTTCGTCCTCGATGCGCTCGGCACGCGGTGGGCGGGTGAGCTCGGGTCGGGTGACTACCGCTCGCTGGACTACTTCAGCAACGACACGCAGGGGAGTGACCGGTGGTTGTACTACCGCAAGCGGACGGAGGGCCAGAACACGATCCTCGTCAACCAGGAGAACCAGCTCGTTACGGCTGCGCCTACCATCGTCTCCAACCTCACTTCGGGTACGACGCAGGGTTCGAGCACCGTGCTCACTCTGGACACTAGCGACACCGCACTCTGGGTTGCTGACCTTGCAAGCGCGTACGATGAAGTGTAAGTGTTCGAGCTGTGTCGGTAATTCTCGGGGCGATGTGCTGACCTGGCTTCACAGTACGTCGTTCAAGCGCGGTATCCGCTTCTTGAACGGCCGCAAGCAGGTTCTGCTCCAGGATGACATCACCGCGACGGGCACGATCATGTGGCGGATGCACACGAACGCGACCGTGACCGTGGACGGCTCGACGGCGACGCTTAAGATTGGCGACAAGACGCTCACGATGTCCATCCTGAACGCACCCGACGGGTTCTCCATGACCACAGGGGCCGCTGTTCGGTTCAACGACGATCCTGCGCTCCCGGCCGGCCAGACGGACCAGGAGAACCCGGGCGTGACGGTGGTGATGATCTCGCTGCCTGCGGGCGAGTACAGTCTGCAGGTGCTGTTCAACCCGCAGTGGGACGGGATGTCGTCGAGCGACTTTGTGACGCCGCCGAGCGTGGCCCTCGACAGCTGGACGCTGCGGAGCCACGACTGATTGATGGCAGGGCGGGGGTAGTGGAGCAGTCATGATTTGCGACGGACATTTACGGATCGTTGATTTACCTAGTTGTTGCGCTGTATGTTCAGTCTTTGACCTTGTTTCGGATTTCTCGGCCACGACGCCGTGTGCCCGTCTACACGCTGGCCGCCGCTGCCTTCGATTGCTGTATGAAAGGGTGCGACGCTGGGAAGGCCTGGGAGGGCTCGAGTGTGCGTCGGGTGAGCGGCGATAAGCGATTGGCCGGGAACACGAGGCCGGTGGCTGCGACGGGCGGCTGGCGGCTGGCGGCGAGGGGCGGACATGCCGGACGGGGCTGACGGGGTAGATGGGCGCTTGCAGTTACCTTGGCACCGGGCGGGGACAGGCGCGTTCGATTTGTTCTCTAACTCTCGCGCTCATCGTCTTTGGCTCTGGCCACCGTCGCTCCTTTCAGTTTTCCCTCCTTCGTCAGCACAAAACCAGTATCCTCCAGGGGTCCTCCCCTCCTCTCCAGTGCGTTGCCGCTTCTCTACTCCCTCCGCCACGCACACACACCACCGGGCTGGTCTCGGTGTCCGCCTCCGCCCCGCTCCCCGCGCTCGACGCCCCCGCAATCACCACCAGGCAGAGCAACACGCTGACCACACTCCCCTTGCAGCGCCCCTCTCCCCCACTCCCGAACTATCTATCCCACTATGTTCGCCCGCAAGCACAGCGTCGCCCTCACATTCTTTTGCCTCGTCGTAGCCCTGGGCTTGGCCAACGTATCCGAGGCGAACTCGCTCGTTCACACCCCCCGCGACCATGCAGGGCTCAACCGCATGATCAAGAAGCGTGCTACCACCAGCTCGGAGGGCAACGTCCTTGCTAGCATCTTCAACCCCGTCGTCGGCGCCGAGAGCGATCCCACAGGCTCGCTCTCCACCGACTCCTCGACCGCCACCGGCACGTCGAGCACGGGTACTGGCTCGAGCACCGGCACCACGTCCGCCTCGGCTACGACGTCGGCAACCGATTCGACCTCGACTGGCACGTCAACGGTCAGCATCAGTCTTCCATTCGTCATATTGTTTCGCATGTTCATCTCCGTTTCAACAGGGCACCGACACTAACACCAGCACCGGCACTGATACGAGCAGCACCGCTACTGATTCGACGACCTCGACGACCTCATCGAGCAGCTCCACCACCTCGTCGAGCAGCTCCTCGAGCTCCAGCAGCTCGTCGCCGACCAGCGCCCCCGCTGAGCCGACCACCTCGGCTGCTGATACCAATGATACCCCCACGAGCTCGACGCCCCACACCGTCACCCAGACGTCGTTCGTCGATGGATCGTCGGCCTCGAGCACCTCGACTGCCGAGCTGTCCAGCGCCGCGTCGAAGTCCACGAGCCACATCACCCGCACCACGCTCACCGTGATCATCGCTGTCGCGGCCTCCATTGGTGGTATCGCCCTGGCCTGGACGCTCTTCCGCAAGTGGAAGCTCCGCCCGTCGTCCAACTTCGACGACCGCATGCAGCCCATCGACTGGCAGCCGACCAACGCCTCGGACGACTCGGGCCTTCCCACCCACCGCCGCGCGGGCTCGGGTGGCTCGTTCCATTCCTCGGGCCACGGCCACGACGGCTACGGCGCCACGTCCAACCGCGGCCACGGCCTCGACCCGCTCCCGGACCACGACTTCACGGCGGGCCCCACCGCGCTCGCGCCGGTCGGCGGCTACGCTGACCTCCAGCGCGGCCCCAGCCCGCAGCCGAACATGGCGGAGCTCAACCGCGGCCCGAGCATGAACTCGCACCAGTATGGCTACAACCAGGGTGCGCGGTACTAGACGTGCTTCCTGCCCACCCACCCGGACTGTAACGCGGCGCTGCGCGTTCTCGTTGTACGGTAATAGCAGTGGACCTCGGTTACATCGATACCTGTTCAGTACGCTGGCGGGGCCTGTTCGGTGATGCTCACGCCCGCAGGCCCTGCTGTTGCTTCCTCCCTCCCACACAACCCCCCTCTTCCCTTTCGCGCCCCACCCACCCTTCCCCGTCCTCGTCCGTTCCCCGTCTCGACTTCCCGTTCCCGGTCCGTTTGCCTATCTTTAACCCGTTCTACCCTATCGCGCTGGAGAAGTACGACCGATGTATTTTCTTCCACCTCCCCGCTGGACGCTTCGACGCTCCCCGTGCCCCGTGTGCCGCTAGCTTGGTTCATACGACGGTCCGAGCAATCGCCCCGTTGACTGTTTCTTACGATGCCCCCTTCTCCCCTCCCTCCCAACCCCCTTGACGAGACACGTTTGCATGTGCGTACCGTTTTTCCAATGACGATGCGGCAAGACAGCGCGTCGACCCCGTCGCCCATCACTGTCCTCGCGTGCCTGGGGGTGCCTGCCGCCGCGTAAGCACGTCTCCATTAATGACGTGACTAAGGAGGCTTGGGCCGCTCTGGTTCGTGCATCATGGCCATACGATTGTTCAACTTGTTTCGCCGCGCGCGTAGATGTGAAGAAGGATGTCTGCGGTGAGGATCAATCAGCGGCGGGCGCATCTCTCGCAGCTCCAGATCGCGCCGAGGCTTCGTTCGCACACCGTTCAACAAGAGATCGCTGGAATGCAGGCCTGACGACATCGATGGCCTGCTGCTACAATTGCTAGAAGTACATGTGTACACAGATGTGGAATGTGGAACGTGGAATGCACCATGTCCACTTTCAACTCCCTCCAACGCGTCCACAGCCACACACCCGTCCAGAGAACGTTCCGCGCAGCCTTGTATTTACGGACACGGGGGGTGCGGCTCGAGCTTAATCCCGGGGAGCGGACGCTTCTGCAGGTGCCAGAAACAAGCTAGGGGATTTCCGCCTCTCGGCACACCCGTTAGTCCGAGGCGCCACCGTCACCGTCACCATCGTCGTCACCGTCGTCGCTGTCCGACTCCCCGTCGCTCTCGTCGGGCCCCCCGTCGTCCAGGAGGAGCGCCCCAAATCTGCCAGCTCCGCCCCGGCCGGGCGGCGCCGCTGCGCCGCGCTTCCCACTGCGGGGCGCAGGCTCCTCCTCGTCGCTGCCGTCGTCATCGTGGTCGTCGTCGCTCCCCTTGGAGTCTCCGGGCCCTTCTTCCGAGCCGGGGTCGGTCTCGCCGTCGCTGGGAGGCTGCGCGCGCGCAGCGTCGGCCCGGCCCTCCTCCTCCTCCTCAAACTCGCTATCGACGTCCTCGTCCTCACCGTCGGCTGTGCCGTCGGCGTGCGGGGCCCATATCCCGTCCGCGGGGTCGCGCTGGCGCGCCGCGATCGCTTCTGCTTCGGTGCCGGGCGGCCAGAACGCCCAGCGGATCCGCCCCTCGGCGAGCGCGCGGAGGACTGCGCGGGGCCGCGGCGGGAGGGAAGGCGAGAAGGGCGGGGAAGGGGGGAGGTGCGTCGGGGAAGCAGGTATCGAAGGCGACACCGCGCGTCCGTCCGTCGTGCGCGGAGGGCGGAGGGCGGGAGGCGGTGGGGCGCGACAGTGACGCAGCGCGCGCAGCAGAGGCCAGAAGACGGTTTGTACGAGAGCGGGGCGTGGGCGTAGGCAGGAAAGAGAAGGTAAGAGAAGGACGAGAAGGCGGTGCTGAGCGCAACGTTACGTGGGCGGGAGAGGGCGCACTCACTAGCGTTGCCTGCGCGGTTCACGTCGGGCCGGCCGGCCTTCGCAGTGACCCAGCCCTTCTTCTCGGCGTAGGCGGTGAGCACGTCCATCGCCGTCCACACGGGGGCCGCTGCTGCGCTCGCGCCCGCGCCCGCGCTGGGGCCGGGGCCTGGGCGCATCCCCTCGCGCCAGGTCCGTTTATCCTGCGCGGGCGGGTGCGCGAGCGCGGGGTGCGTGAGACCCAGGATCTTCTCGAGCGGGAGAAGCTGCGCGGCGCGGTAGACGCAGAGCGGGACTGCGGACACGCGGGAGATGGGGAGGATCCCGCTCAGGACCTGCGGGAGGTGAAGAGGCGGCCGCATTCAATTTCGGGGAGGCGGGCGGCGCGCCGAGGGGGGGGGGGACGCGACGGCGCACCTGGTCCTCCATCGGGACATAGTTGGGTACGACGAGGCCTGGGCAGTCGACGAGCCGCACCTCGGGCGTCCAGAACAACGTCTGGAAGTGTTTGGTCTGCGGGGGGTTTGTGGGGTCAGCCGGCGGCTTTTAGATGGGATCCCAGAGGCACGGCTTACTTTCCCAGGCGTTCGCGAGGCCCTGACCTTCTGCGTACCAAAGAGCGCGTTCAACAGCGAAGACTTGCCCACGTTCGGCTGGCCTGGTGCGAAATCGCCCGCACAGAATCCGCGGCGGGGGACACGTGAGATGGTGGCGCTCTTGGCCTCATTTAAAAACTAAACGTACCGATGAGACCAATGGTCAGATACTCGGGCTCGGAATCCTCGTCGTCCGCATGCTCACCGGCCGCTTCGTCTTCTAAGGCCGCCTTATTCGCCCTGGGCGCAGCGGCGCCACCGACGACGGTGCCCACCTGGCCGCCGTGTGCGCTGAGCACGGCCTCCCAGTTCACCTCCGCCTTGACTCGCGGCTTCCAAGCAGCCAGCCTCTCCGGCTTCGTTTGCACGGACGGCGGAGGCTCGAGAAGCTCGGCATGTGTTTCCCGGAGAGCGTCAACCAGCGTCTGGCGAAACGCGGACGGAAGATGGGGCTCGTGCGCGCGCTTCCGTGTGCTGGACGTGGCTTCCCCATCCGGGAACTTTTCCACATAGGACTCGACCTGGACGACGCGCATCCCCGGATACTGTGCGCGGAGGTACGCGGTCCAGGCTGCGGCCCTGTGGGGGCCGGAGATGTCGACCTTCGTGAGGAGGAGGACGGTGCGGAGGCGCGACGCGTTCGGAACATTGGCCAGGTACGCGCCGAGCGCGGGAGGGAAGTGCAGCGTCGGGCAGCGCGAGTCGAGCAGGATGAGCAGGATCTGGGATATTTCGGTCACGCGCCATCTGCCGGCTGCCGGTCAGCACCGCTGCGCACGCACGCGCGGAGGAGGGGAGGGGGAGGGCGCCGATGGGGAAAACCTACAGCTGCCGCCAGACTTCAAGGTTGCGCTCGAATGAGGTCGGCGCATGTGGCATGCGTTCCGTGCCCGTCGCCTCACCGGGCGCGGGTTCGTGGGCGGCCGCCGGTGGTGAGGTGCGGCCGGTGGGCGCGGCGAAGGACTGGGAGGTGGTCCACGCGTTCACCGCATCATCAGCCTGTGCGAGCCACTTCCTGAAGAGCCCCTCTTCGTTCGCCTCGACTTCCTTCTTGGACATGTCGTAGCGCCACTTTGGACGCTTGGGGCAGGTCAGGGGGGCGCCGTGGGCGCCGTGGGGCGGTTTGTCAACATCCGGGAGGATCGCTCGGTCGGGGGGTATTGGGCGTGTGAGCGGTAGCGAGGCAGCGAGGGCTTTTGTGCTCTCCAAAAACGCCGGGGGGAGCTTTACGAAAGAGGACTCGAGGCGGCGGGACGCGTCTGCGGCGGGTGGGCGCGCGTTCGCGCCGAGCGGCAGGCCTGTGGGTCCCTTGCGACCCTTGCGATGTCTGTCGGGCTTAGCGGGCGCGGGCGGGGGGACGTCGCCTCGCTTGACGGCGCGCTTGAGCTGGAGCTGCTCCTTGCGCTGCTTCGCGGAGAAGGGCTTGCGCCGCTGCATCGTGGGGGATCGCGCACTATCTGAGACTGAGGCCGCGCCGGGTCCTGTGTCTGATGGGGGCTCTGGGCGGGGCGGCAGGCGATGTAGGAGGCGGTCTTGGCTGTTGGGGGGATGTGGCAGACGAGGACGGGATGGCAGCTGCAGGCGGGGGTAGCGCCGATGACGACGGCGGAGAGGGATCCTCGTGTCTGGAGTCGGATAATTGGAGATCTCGCCCGATCTCCGTTTTGACTTTCTGCCTCCCGCTCCCGGCCCTCGCCGTCCCTGGCTGGTGGCGAGACCCGCCTCGCGAGTGCGCGTCGCCTCAGGCCGCCTCCCGGGATCACGAGAGGAATCAGCGTCGTTGCCTGCCGCGTGTCCGCGCGGACGACGGTCTCGCGATATCTGCACTCGCGCGAGCACGTTTCTGGGGCCTGGTTCAGCCTGGCTCTGAGCTCATCAGTGCCTCAGCGGGCCTCATGGTCGCCGCACAGCTCCTCGTTCCGCCGCCCTCGGAGGAATGGGCTCTCCCATGGCGCGCGCGCGGGGGCGGTCCGCGGCGGAGGGGACGGATGGGGCTAGCGTCGAGGCGTTCATTTACGGCGGGGGATGCCAGGCTGCTCATGCCGCGGGGGGTGCCTAGCGGGGCGGGGGACGAGGGCAGCGTGGGGCGCGGCGGGCGAGGGCGCGTCGATGGGATCTGGGGGGTGATGATGTCGGGGCCGGGCCTGGGACTTGGGCATGGAGCGCTGGGAGGAGAGGGCTTGAGGCGGGGGAGAGAAGCTGTCGCCTGGCGCTGGATCGCGGCCGGGGGGGCTCCGGGAGGGCTCCGAGTCGTGGCTGTCTCCTGCCGCCTGCGAATCATCCCCTCTTTGGTCCAATGCCAGAGCGTCCCCGATGTCACCTCGCCATCCTTTCTTCTTTCTCTCCCCACCCATGACTATCCCCGCCTCCCCATGATGTACATGGGCTCCAGCCATCCCTTCGCCCCCCGCCAGTCCAGACACAGCTCCTCCTCCACCGCCACCTACGCTAGTCCCTCCGACGGCCGCAGAGCCATCTTCCGCAAGGAGAACCAGTTCATCGACCGCTATGGCTCCAAGCTGCACGCTTACGACAGAGACAAGGCCCCATATCCCTGTTCCTTCGACAGGGACGTCATGGAGGTGTACGTCCTCTAACCTCCTCCCCATCCTCTCCAAGCGCTCACCCGCACACCAACCCGCAGGCAGTGTCTGGACAACGCCCTCGTCGTAGCTACCAAGGGCTTTCCCGCCTTCTCGGATCTCCAGAGCCCGCCTAAGCGATGCTTAGACATCGGCACAGGCGTACGTTATCTCCCTGCGGCTCGTGATTACCACTCTGCTCACCCGCCACCCTTAGTTGGGTCTCTGGGTCGTTTCAGCAGCAAAGACCTGGACGGAGACGACGTTTGTGAGCGGATACCCGAATTTCAAGTCCGGCGTAACACTCACGTAATGAATACCTCAGGTCGGCCTCGACATGGTCAATATTCAGATACCCCACAAGACACTAGACCCGGATATTGCGGATCGGATAGAATGGGTTCATTGCAACATGTACGTACGCTGTTGCTGTGCCGCGCTCCTCCCCTGCTCACGGCTGCTCCAGTCTTCGAAATAGGTTGCCTTTCGATGACGACGAGTTCGACCATGTGCACATTCAAGGGCTTGCCCTCGGTATCCCTGAGAACAAGGTACGCGGTTGTCGACATCATGACATCATTGGGGTGGCCTATTAACGCTACATCTCAGTGGTTTGACATCTATGAAGTAAGGGAACATCGTGCATATACTCGAGCAATCTATCTAATCACGTGTCTAGGAAGTAAGACGGGTAATGAAACCTGGTGCTACTATTGAACACTGTGAAGAAGGTCGGCGGGAATTAATCTGCAATACCTTTGTGGTGCTTATCGCCTCGTGCATGTAGATGCGATATTCCCTACCCTGCCACGGTGGTACACCGATCCGTTGCGTGCCCATGCACGCACCTTGTCGACAGCAGCACCGGGGTCCATTCAGCAGCGCCTTACATACCCCCCAACGTCAGAAACAGCTCCGTTATCACATGAACACGAGCTTCTGGAGACCCTGTACGATGAAGTTTGGTCAAGCAGGTTCATTAACCCAACACCGTCATCAATTATTCCCGGTTACTTCGGCGCCGTCTTCCGCCATGTGCAGGCACCACCTGTACTCGATTTCCTTCCGCCTCCCTTTGCGCCCTTTGCGCCTATACCCGGAGCTCAAAGCTCTCCCCTCCGCCCACCCTCCCTGCCAAACGGCAGCACCCATGTTCCCAACGGAACCTCGTTGAATGGGAACGGAATCCACCGGCCTCATGAAGAAGTCTCCCATTCGAAAGACGAAACTGACCGGTCGGATACGGAACATTCATCGGACATGCCTCCCTCGCCATCCGTTTCGCCCACACTCCTATCTTCCACCGAGAACAGCCCCAAGGAAGACATGTCCCCGTTGCCTCTATCGCCATCCAGTCAGAAGAAAGCCCTCTCTGACGTCCCCGCCAGCTTCCAAGATTCGGAGGACGAGTCCTTGTTGTCTGGCCACAGCCGTTCAGACTCCCAGTCTTCTGGTTCCACGACATATCAATCAACACACTCCATGATACCATCTCCCGGAGTACAACCTCTCGAAGACACGACTACTCTCAACAGCGACGGTGCAGTCGACGTGCTCGCGACGGACCGAGCACAGTCTCTGGACGAACAGACACGATATATGCAACTCTACCGTGTGGTAACAAGCGTTCTATCGACAAAAGAGGCGATGTGGGACGAGCTGTTGGTGCGGGTGAACAAGAAGGACCCCGAGTTGATGAAGTACGGGTGGCAGGACGAAGACTACACCGAGCAGGGGAGCCGGGAGCGGTTCGAGCACGCGATCGAGCAGTACCAGAGGTGCGTCTGGTATCACCGCGATGGGCAATGCGGCAGCTGACCGGTGTTCCTGGCCCTTTTCGCAGCGACATGCGGACGCGAATATCGCTCTGGAACTGTGCGGTTCTGAACGGATGGGCGTTGCCGAAGCGGGACCCTCCGACGCGAGCGGAGCTGTTGGAGGAGATGTTGCTCAGGCACGAGATCCTGGAGGCCCAACGCTTCGCGAAGGCGCAGGCCGAGCCACCGTGTCGGCGCGTGCGGGTCGTGTTTGGATACAAGGAGTCGTGTTGAGCTGAGCGAGTCGTTGAGCTGAGCGGGCGACGTGTGCTTTTTCTGCTCTGTGACATTAGCCTGTGCGACAGCGTGTCGCGCCACCTCGTGCGTGCGTGACCCCGGACCTGGATGCTCTTTTCGTCTGTTGGATATGCTCATTATGACCCGCACGAGGACGGACATCACTTATTCCTATGTATGCCTAGCCTGTTTCCCGTTCCTGTTTTCATAGACGCAACCACACTCCTCTTGTATACCATGACACATTGCTTTCCACCCTTCACCCGGAGCCGACGCTGTCCGGCTCCCCCCATCACATGCAGTGAATTGCGTGAAGTAGCGGTGGGCACCCTGTTCTCTTTGGCGGACGATCGCGGCTGACAGCCCTGGCACCATATAGGTAAACTCCCCGTGCCCAGCCTCCTCTCGCCCGTCCTCTGCTGAGCAGAACTCCAGTAGGCTCTAGGCTGGCCCCTCGCTTTCGCACACAAACTCTCCCAGTCATCTCCGCCCAGCTATGGCTTCTCCGCCGCGCGGGGCCCCAAGCCCGTCCTCCTCGCAGGAAGGTGCTCACTCCAGCTCCATCCGGAGCGCCTACCGAGACCATCCCACCCCGCACCCCTCAAAGTTTGCGGGTGGGAATCGCCGGTCCTATTTCGACGACGGAGAGGACGGCCACGACCACGACCGCGATGGGGGATCGCCGCCGCCGCCGGCAACCTTCAATGCCAATCTCCGCGACGGGAGGCGGCCCGAGGCGCACGGCCCTGGAGGTGTCGACGTGAGCAGGGAGTCTTCGCACAGCAGCTACGGCTCCAGCGGGTCTGGAGCCGAGGCCGAAGAGGGGGGCCGGGGTGGGGGAGGGGGGCGGGGCGGGGCCGGG
>FTLJ01000648.1:0-18032 GCA_900155495.1 Porogramme epimiltina
CTAAGTGAGCCGACCGTGACGGGTCGGAGGTGGGCAGCCTTGCCGACCTAACCGTGGCGGGTGACGATTGTCCGCTGACTGGTCTACCCGACGGAACTCTTCCGTGCGGGAGGAGTCCGGACAGGCGTTGGAGGGGCGACCGTGAGCCCAGTTGTCTTGGAGAGTCCTGACGACTCGGACTGGGAATGTTGAATCCCCCTGGAATCCTCGCGCTCCCTGACGGAGTGCGAGTCGGAGACGTTGGGTCTCCTTGGGAGCTACCTGGTAGTCCCACTGTGCGTTGTTGTTGAGTCATCTTCTACGTGCCTTGTGCACGACGAATAGAAATCCACTTTCGTGGAGGAGTGCAAAAAAGTGTAATAGCTTGAGGAGCTTNNAACAGAGCGCGCCGGTAATGATCTAATCTAATCGGCCCATTACAGTACGTCGCGGCGGGGACGTAGTCGGCGTAGAGCCGGCCGACCCCCGCGAAGTCGCTGAAGCCGTGCCCACCCATCGAGCGCCGAGCGGTCTCGAGGCCTTGGATCGCGGTTGTGCTGACGAGGACCTTGAGGCCGGATGTCGTCGCGTGCATCTCAGCGAGCAGGGAGGTGTCGCCTGACGCCAGCTGGGCAAGGAGTTCTGATAACGCTTTCGTCTGAACATACTGTCATGAGAAGGAGGCTCATGTCATGCGACTGATGTACGTACGAGATTGCGCCCGAGTTGGATGAACACGTAGGCATGGGCGAGGATAGGGAGCAGGCGGTGGTAGACTGAAGGGTACGTAATGACTTGGCGCTCGAGTCCGTCTTTGCCCTTCGTGCCTTGTCGTCGAACCGTGGCGTATCGAAGTGCGATTGTAATACCTACGAGGCCTCGTTGTTAGCTGGAACACGTTCATCCAGCAAAGAAGCGTAATTACCTTTCGCGAGCGTCCAACCAGCTTGGCTCACCATCCTATGTACATTGCGACGGTGGGTATATGCCCTACAACTACCAGGAGGGAATGGCTTACATGGAGCGAATGTAAAGCATCTGTGTAGACGCGCTGTGAAGACGAGGCTAAAAAAATTTGAAAATATGAACTCACCCCACCATAGCTAAGTTTAGAATGAGGAGGCTTCACATACTCTCCTTCCGGTGTGACAGATGCGAAAGCAGACAGCATTTGCTCGCGGGGGATACGGACGTGATTGAACCTCGCATAGCCATTGTCCACCGCGTTGTACCCTCCCATAGCCTTCGGACCTGCGACTAAGTCAGCCCCGAGTCCCCGGGAACAGAGCACACAACACACCAATGTCGCCTATGGTGATTCCTGGTAAGACCTTATGATCTTCAAGAGACCGGAGTTGGACAAAAAAGAGATGCGGGCCGACATCTTTGCCAGAGGGGAGAATAAGGCGCGCTTGAACGACGCCGTGCGTCGCCGTCTTGCCGAGTGCACCGATCCACCACTTGCTGCTTGGAAGCGTCGGCGAGTGGATATCGAACTGTTGAGTAGCAGGGATGTATGTTGCGGTAGTCTCCAGCGAGGTAAGGTTCGTCCCGTGACCGAGCTCCGTCTGGAGATACGCCCTGCAACATCCGGGGACGCTTGAGCCATACTGAAGTGAGGAGGACTTGGAAAGCAGATGAAAAATGGACATACCCATGGATGCCTCGACTCCCTATGATCTCCGCGTACTTGCTCTTGAGCTCAGGCGAGCCTTGGGAATGAATGACAGGTTCAAATGCTGCAACGAAGTCGTCAGTAATGCGGCTCAGGTGTAGACGCAGCACTTCAATTACCTGTAATATGAAGGTAGAAAGGGAGAGGCTCGTCAATGAGCTTAAGGGCGAAGGCTAGTTCTTCAGCCGACCATCCATGGATGTCTTGCAGTTCGTGCACACGGTTGGTCATCGCCATAGCGCGTCGGTACATGTCCCCGCGCGCGAGGAACGACCTATGTAGGTGTAAGTTCGGACACGCTACCTAAGTGTATGGCGCACCACGTACCTGCAAGACTTGTCGAAGACCGGGTCCTTGGACAGGACGTCATGTACGCGCTGCCGGACCATCCATTCACTCCTTCCTGTGCTGAGTTTGGCCCTCCCCAAAGCTAACATCATAAAGTTGTAAGACGTACCCCATAACAAGTCGTGCAACGCCCGAGTGTCAACACTAGCTTGTCCTCGCGCCTCCTTCATGTCTGACATGTTCTGGGTTGCCACCGTCGCCATCTTAGCACTCCGGCGGTTTCAGCAGACGAGCTCGATGAGAGTGGTTGGGGAAGAAGCCCGCGGAGGTGTCTGACGGAGAACAGACGGTACTGAGAAAGGATGTGTAGTTGTTCGACAGCATTAGACAGGCGCAGTGGAGGTCGCTGGAAGGTCACTGGACAAGAAGCAGCCGGGGTCTGAATGAAGCCGCGGCCGGAGCACCCATGACCACGGCCCAAGCGCCCGCTGACCTGTAGCCCAGTCACCGTCGTCTTGCCCCATAAAATCCGATCGAAGTAATAGTACTCTTACTACTGCAGCCAGTGCACAGCCTAAGATATCTCCGCATAGGTGGCATGCCGCCACAGCAAACATATACAGGGGTCACACTATTAAATATTCGTTCGAGTCTGAAAGAAGCGGGCAGGAAAGTTTATTCATACACAAGTACAGCCTCATAATTTATAAAGTTCAAACGGCGATTCCTTCAGCCTCTTTTCCACTAGGGACTCCAGAAGTCATAGCATCCTGGCACGAAGCAATGTCCAAAGTGAGATAGGGCCTCAAAGTGACCTGTGTGGCAACCGGCGTGCCCGTGGCAAACACGATACTGGTCTCGATGACAGAGCGCGACTGACGCGCAGTCCCGTTGATGCTCTGCCACGACACGCATTCGAGCGGAGAACTGTTCAACGCTACAATGAGAACGATGACCATGGGATATATCGCCTGGAAGGTGTCATGATTCAGCTGTAGCTAGAAACGATTGTGGATCAGAGGTACGTACTACAAGCGGGACAAGACAGGTGTCAATGATCAACGACAGCACGACCATGTAGAGACCCTCCGTTCGATTTTCATAAGAATCGGGAGATATGACAAGCCCGTTGTACACCGCAATGGTGACCTGCAGCGGCAAATTATAATATCAGAAAACCGCGCTGTGGAGTGAACCACGTAACCCACCCAGAATGCGCAATATATTGTTCCTGATTCAACGAGAAACGAGAGAACACCAAGAACTTGTGATCCTTTTCCCTTGCGCCCCAAGTGATCACCGATAAAACAACGATGTTCCCTATAATGAGAAATAAGTAATCGCAACTCATCAATTTCGCACAAGAATTATTGCACTAACCATGCTTTGTATGCTATTAGAGACGTAGAAACAGTGTTTGTTGCGAGGGAGATAATGACACATGAGAACCCAAAAGCGTCGGATAGCGGAGGAATCGCCGAATTGTTGTAAGTTGGGCGTGCAGTGTATGCAAAACGTATTCCTAGTGCTAAGTTATCGAAAAGAACAAGTGAGAACCATGATAAAGTTCTCGAAAGTGGCTAAGACAAAACGTACCGAGTATGGTAGAGAGTGTCGCAAAGCATGCGAGGCGGACATATCTGTTCCCTGGCCAGAGGGCTAGAGCTCTCCACCATACGACCGCATCACTGATGAATATCTATCGTTGGCCATGATGGCACGTCAGACACGAGACAAGTAGACTATATGAATTAGTACTCACATTCGCGGCAAGAGTGGCCGACACTGAACAATAAAGCAAGGCTTCCACACGTCCGACGCTGCCGGGGATATCTAACACGAAGTCTGGCGAAAATAGGCCCTGTGATGCACTACTGGCAAGCCTATTAACCGAGTAGATGTAAAGCATGTTATAAGAAAAAAAGACACAAGTCGAAGCATAGAGCGTGATCGTTGCTGCCAGGAGGATCCGGACGGATGTGAGCCTCCATCCCTTGTGACTGTGTGGATCAGTGTGGGCACGGCTGATAGAGTGGGAATGCTACACACAGCAGGATACAAACGGAAATCAAAGCAAGCAGGGATGATACACCTGCGGATTGGTTGGTTCTAGATGCAAGCTGAGGCCAATTGTTGGGCTCACCGAAAAATGTAGAGACAATCGTACAGGTGACGAGGTCACGTATTGCTTCTACTGCGTATGCACTGATCATGTCCAGTGCATTTTCGTTGAGTGGGACTGGTTGCAAGTCTCTTAAATGAAGGCTCATTTGATCCGATGTAGCAGATGTCGACGGTTGCGGTGGTAAGATGTGGGGACCTGGGACGTGGGTTGTGGTAAATATGTGCGGCTAATAAACCGGTTGGGGAGATAGGTTGGGAGAACGCACACTTGAAGTTTTGCGACCAAGGTGTATTATAGGGGGGTCGCTATAAAGTTTGCGCCGCATGATGTATACCTTGCTGCGATTGTTCTCCCGCCGAGCCGCTATTCGAAAGCTTGAAATAAGAAGTCAGTCAGCGCTGGTGGAGGGGTTTCAGGAAGCCGCACGCACCGCATTAGAAGGTGCTATGATTTGGGGAAGATAGGCCGAGGATTCTTACGCACTCGTCCCATGGACTCTAACAGACTGTAGGAAGGTCAAAAAATGTCGAGGCCAGCCCGTTGCGATAGGCGGTGTGTGGGATGGTCGCCTTTATGCTTAAGGCAGTAATAAAATATCCACAGGCGAGTACTTATTGTAACGAATGTAAGGGCCCCTTGAATGGGGGTTCATTCGGCTCCTGAAACAAATGATTCGATGCTTCACCCCCAGTCCGAGAACGCCATGACTAACACAGGCCATCCGTGGCACATCGGGGCGAGAATTAACAGCAAGGACTGTGATCGTGGAGCCGAGTCAGCCGCCATACAGACCCCTTCGAGGTGAGCGCGTGCTTACCTGAGCCCGGAGGTCCTGGCGGTGCGAAACCGGTGACTTATGAGCCCGATGCACAAATCAGGATACTCCTGTGCATAGTGGTTCGAAGTTTCCGGGAGGCTGTGGAAGCTCCAGCGAAGACACAATAGGCCGAGGAACTGTTCCCGTGAGCTCATAAATGTATTGATTTCCTTGTCCATCATGTTCATCGGAGCCCATACTCCATCTTCAATTCATACAAAGTTTGTGAGTATCTCAAACTCTTGAGTAGCAGGGATTTATGTTGCGGAAGTCTCCAGCGAGGTGAGGTTCGTCCCGTAACCGAACTCTGTCTGGAAATAATCCGGGGGACACTTGAGCCAAACTGGAATGGGAAAAGTTGGAAAGCAGACGAAGGAGGCATACCCGTGGATGCCCCGCCTCCCTATGACCTCCGCGTACTTGTTCCTCAGCTCAGGTGAACCTTGAGAACGGATGACAGGTTCAATGCTGCACTAGAGTCGTGAATAATGCAGCTCTAGTCAGGGAGCAGCATTTTAATCACCGGCAGTGTGGAGATCGAGAGGCAAGGATCGTCGATGAGCTTGAGGGGCCAGGGCTAAGTATACGACCATCCGTGGGGGTCTTGCAGTTCGTGCACACGGTTGGTCATAGCCACAACACGTCGAAACACGTCTCCACGCGTAGAGGAACGACCTGTCAAAGCTTAAGCTCGGATACACCACCCAAGTATATAGCGTACGACATACCTGTACGACTTGCCAAAACACCAGGGCCTTGGACAGGGTGTCATGTACGCGCCGTCGGACCATCCATTCCTTTCTTCCGGGCCTATGCTGAGCTCAGCCCTCCTCAAAGCCGAAAGGTGTTAAGATATACCTCATAATAAGTCGTGCAACGCCCGGATGTCAACACTAGTCTGTCCTCGAGCTTTCTCCATGTCTAGTATGTTCTGGATTGCCACCGTCTTCATCCTAGGCCTAGCGACACCTGCTGACGAGGTGAGGGAGGCCGCTGGAGGGAGACGCGGAGAGCTTCCCACTGGGAGAAAATGGTACTAAGAGAAGATGTGGGGTTGCTCGCAGCATGGGACATGCGCAGCGGGGGTCATTCGAAAGTCCTGAGCAAGATGCGCGAAGCAGCCCTGAGCCGGTCGGGCCTGAATGAAGCCGTGGCCGGGGCATCTATCATCATGGCGTCTCATACAAGCGCCCATCACCCGCGGGCTAAGCAAAATGCAAGAGTCGCCGCCACGGGAAGCCGCTCCTCCAACAACAAATGTCCCCTTCGGGGTGACATACGAAAAAATTGGAACGATACAGAGAAGATTAGCATGGCCCCTGCACAAGGATGACACGCTTTCCCGGAGTGGTAGACCTACGGGTCTCAATATTTATTTTTTCTTCTACCAATATCACTTCCTCAAAACCTCTCGCAACGGGTTGATAAGATAAGATCAACTCAACTGCCCGTGGCTTTGAACTATCTCTTCGTTCTCTCCACAGCGACCTATGGCGTCAGGGATTCACGATCAACACTGAACGTTCACCGTGCAACACTATAACCTGACTCCTTTGCACCTTGTGACGACCTGGTGTCAATTCTGGCTCAGAATGAGGTGTACTCCTGCAACTGCCCACTGCAGCTTGTCGCGTACTGATCTTCAGAGCCAGCACCGTCCATTCTCTCGAGAACATCCTCTACGTGGGAGGCTCCACGGCATATTCCACCACTCTCCGATAGAGTTGAAACATACCCAAACATTGCTCCTAAACGGCCAGACGAGGCATGTAGGATTTCATGACATCTACTGCACGCAACTTGCAGTTGAGTCTTCTCTCCTCTCACTCGTCACGGTGTAGCGCTCCTGTCTAGTCACCTTCGTCATCTGTCCTTCTCAAACATATCATATGCTCCTATTCTCTTTGACACCCGTCTTTCCTCTCCACCTCGAGGGGCCACCCATAGAAGGGGTCATGCACTGGCTGGGAATTGTGCGCTAGTGCGGCTGACGCATTGACCAATGTGGTCTTTGTGGGCGCTCTTAACCCACCTTGTCGACGTCCCGCGGCAAGTCCGTGGTGGCTCCGCGTCATGAACGAAGTACAGGTAGTACAGTACGCGGGGTGAACGGATGTGGCTCGTTGACTAGAGTTCCTAGGTGCACCTGATTTGGTGACTGCGGTTCGCGATATCTGACAAGGGTGGGAACCACTTAGAGAAGGTCAAATACACCTTTTTCCACCATATCACTTCAATACTGCCAACATGCACCCACCCAAGTTGCTCGACCGACACCTCAAATCCCTTGGTAGGAGACTCTCTGCGCTCAACTCAAATTTGGCAACGGTCGAGATTCCGATCAACGATGAAGAAAGTCTTCCTCGCTCCCCAGGTCCCTCAAATCGGCTCTCCCGTCTTCTACACCTTCCCCGCCTAACAAACGCCGCACCATCTTGTACTACTACCGTCCCATTTCCGGACCCCTGTCCCGAGCTCACAGTGGCAGAAAATGTTCGGCAGTCGTCCCGCCAGCATCATCACGCGATCAAATCTCCCGACATCGTTATGTCCATCCTCGAGCACTTTGACATAGAACAAGATAGAGCGGCATGCTTCAACATGGCCCTCGTCTGCCGGTCGTTTGCCGAACCCGCTTCGAATGTTTTGTGGAGACGTATTCATGGTCTATTGCCGTTGTGGAAGGTGCTCGGTAGCCTCGATGGTCTACCTGAACCCGCTCATCCAGTGCGCAGTTACGTCCAAAGAGAAGAATTTGCCCAGTCCGTACGTCCTTGCATCACGTCATCGTTACAAAGCGATTCTGAACTCCCTGGATACCGTTCAGTTACTACATGCCAGGTCATACACGGACATGGCCGTTGCTAGTCGGCTTCTGCGACGCTCCTCTAGGGTCCGCTTCCTCGAGTACGATTTCATGACAGCTGCAGAGTGCGAACTCGCGATCGACGTAATCAGGACTATGAGGGGTCCCATTGCGGTCCTCCTTCCGTCCCTCCAAGCACTTCAGCTCTTCCCAGACTACGTGGGAGATGTTTACTGCATGCTCGCATCCAATACACTTCTCGCACTCGAAATATTAGCGAGCAAAACACCTCCTTCGACCTTCGACCAGGAACGCCTCCATACTGCCCTCCGTGTTCTGCAAGAACGCTCTCCAGGTCTTCGCAAAGTTACATTTCGAAAGACTCGCGAGCTCCATGTGAGCTTCGACCAGAAGAAACTTGTGGAGACTTTATCGGGCTTCTCTCGCTTGAAGGAAATTTCCACTGACTACCACCTTCCACCTCAAGCCTTACGATCAATGGGTGCCATTCGCTCACTCAGCGCCCTGAATCTCGATATCATGAATTGGTACGACCCAAACCCTGGAACTCTGATCAGGCTTCCCGTGTTCAGGCTGAAACTCAGTACTTGCGTTGCGCAAAATCAATCGTCACCGTTGAGCGGCCTGTGCGGTGTGCTCCAGGCTCCAAGGCTCAGGGACCTCGAAATCAGCTTGCTCGAACAGTATTCCGACATCGCGGCTTTCCCAAGTTTTCACAGACTGTCCCTCCAATCGCTAGGCTCGACAGCCTTTTCCAAATCGCTCCGCTCTTTCACCGTCCACTTTGGCCTACAGAGCAGATGGGATCGTAACAGGGAGACGAGGTTCTCTACCTTCCTCATGCCATGTTTCTCTATGTCCCAGCTCGAGCACATCTGCATCGACTTTGCCCAGAACATCCGCCCTATGCTCTCCGCCTCCGACTCGGACTTCGAGGCGATTGCACAAGCGTGGCCGCATGCCCGCCGGCTCTCCCTCCTCGGCACAGGCTACTATAAAGAGCTCGAGCCCCTACCGTCACTCGCGACCCTCGCCCACTTCGCGCGCAACTGCTCGTCCTTGGTTGAGCTCGCTATCGAAGGCATCGAGGTCCGGCTGCAGTATGCAGAGCGCCCCCCTTCCCCAATGGACAGCTCATGCCGCATCCTCCGCCTCCATTCGACATCATCATTCTTACCTGTCTACGAGACGGAGCGCATCGCGCCGTTCCTCGACGCGCTCTTCCCTCGCCTGGACATCACCATGTCGCGGATCACCGAAGCCACCCCTCTCCCTGGGATTACTACCGTACATCCGGTATCGTGGACTGAAGTGTCAGAAGAGCTGTGGAAGCTCCAGAGACGACGCCGCGCTCAGGGGCTGAAAACACATTGAGGAGCTGTTCCTGTGAGTTCAGTAGAACACGTTCTTCGAATGATTAGAGCTAACTTCGGCTTTGTGTATCATGCTTCTCGTGACAGACGTATAGGAGACACACGCACATCACTATTCGATTTTTCTCACTGTCCGTTTTAGCATCTTACGCAGTGCCAGTTGTGTCTATCGTTGTCACCTTTTCACCCTCTCCATGCTAGCCCATCCTCCATCTTCAACTCTGTCGGACTCGTAGTGGTCACTCCACTTTTCTCCGTATGATTTGAGACACATACCCACCTTTGTTCTCATAAAGGCAGTTGTTATCTTCCAAGTCTCCAAGCGGACCTCAGACCCGGAACCTATAAATTATGACATCTGCGACATCTTCATCCACATTGCGATGCACCTAATCAACAGATGTCTCCATACCAAAAATACTACAACGAATAGATCAAGAAGCGGGGTTCGTTACACGGTCATACCCCGCCGATATACATTTGGAAATGTAAAGTTGACTCACCGGACCCACGATCTGTCATTTGTTCTTACGGCTGTTGACCGCGGGCAGGCGACGTCAAAAGGGCGAGACAAGACCCATGAGCGCCCTATCGCTACCAGTGCCCACGATGACCACTCGACACAGCTGGATCCGTAGGCGACTTAGTTCGTTCAGACGGGATTCTACAGCCAGCCCTTCTGCCTCCCCTGGGGTTGAAACGGTGAGCGAAGATAGGACTCTCACGCCCTCACCTCAGGCCCCCACCGTAGCAGAGTCCTTGGCGCTACCTGTCCTTCCTCCAATTAACCGGGTTGCATCACCTCTACCACTGGAGGACGATGTCGGAGAGGACCTGTCGCAGACGGTCGAACACACCCCGGACGTCTCTCCTCCCCGCAAGCTGACGGTCATGAGTTCCGACAAGCCGCCGGGAGCACATCATCACGCGCTCGACTCTTACGACATCCTAGTATTGATCATGGAGAACTTGGTGCCGCGGCTGTGCGGCGACGACGGCGCGAAGAGCGCGGTTTCTGCCGCTCTGGTGTGCAGGGCGTTCGCTGAACCCGCCTCGAACGTCGTATGGAGGGAGCCGCCCGACTTGACACCCCTTTGGAACATCCTCTATTCTCCGCATCTCATACAGACCGAAATGACACCTGAATCAGGCACCAATGACATACAGTTCCTGGCCAGAGGAGCCCACGCACGGGCGGTCAGTCAACAAGTCTCGTCGCCTCCATATCATGGCTAACACGGTAAAACATTGTTCATAGATCCTTCGTACCAAACCTTACAGAGACCTGTCTCTTCGGGCGCGATTCATGCGCTGCGCCGCCCGAGTGCGCTCTTTGGGACACAAGATCATGATGCCAGAAGAATACGACCTTGTCGCCACCCTCGTCAAACTAGACCCTGACGTTGTCCTTCTGCCCTCCCTCCAAATACTGCAGCTTCTCCCGCTCTACGGGATGCCCATATACGCCACCCTGGCTTCGCGTTCCCTGCACACCCTGGACATCACGAGCTACATCTTCCACTTTGACGAGGAGCTCTTGCAGGGAACGCTTCAGGTCCTCGTCCATCGTGCCCCTCATATCCGCGTTATCTGCGCGAAGGGGACCTGTCTTGATGGGATGCTCCTTCTCGACTTTGCTTCGAAATTCGCCCAGCTCCGCGAGTTGTCCATGGAGGCTTCCCTTTCCACACCTCTTCTCCGACGGCTCGGAGGGATCGCGTCCGTCGAGAGCCTTGACATAGATATCAGAGAAGAGGGAAAGCAGTGGGACGACTCCTCGATCCGTTTCACCCACATCCGGAAGCTCACCTGCTCAGGGAGATGCGCAACCATATCGACCATCATCCCCGCACTGGTCGCGCCAGAGCTGGCCGAGCTCGAGATCAAGCCCGCCGGGTACGCGGACGCCATCGACAGCTACGCAAACCTGCTCCGGAACATCAGCACGTCCCGCTTCGCCCGGTCCCTCCGCGCACTCACCATCAGCATCTGGCCGCGGTGGGTGCACCCTGTCGACCCGATACCCCTCGCCACCTTCCTCCGGCCGTGCCTCAGGCTGTCCCAGATCGAACGCCTCGCACTCGATCTCAACGTCTACGTCCCAATCTCCACGTCCGACGACGACTTCCGCGCGCTCGCAAGCGCCTTCCCCAATCTGCGCCGGTTCGTCCTTCGCCGGGGCGCCCGTGCACATACCCAGCCCGACACTCCGCCCTCGCTCGCGACGCTCACGCACTTCGCGCGGCACTGCCCCGAGCTGCGCGAGCTCGAGATGCAGGGCATCGAGATGGGCCTCCCGAGCGACGCAGACGTGCCCGAAATGCGCGAGCACCCGTGCCGCGTCCTCCGCCTGTCATCGTCGTCGCGCACGATGCCGGTGCGCGACGTGGTGCGCGTCGCCCTGTTCTTGGACGGGCTGTTTCCCAACTTGGACGTCGACGAATCGCACATCCAGGACGTTGAGAGGCTGCGTTGGGGACCCGACGTTCCCGCTATATCGTGGGAAGAGGTGTCTGACATTCTGCGGGCGCGTCACGGGCAGCGGCGGGTTGCGGCGCCTGGATGGAGGATGCTTGATTCTTGACGAAGGTCGTTTGATAGCGGGTCCCGATGTTTGTAATGAAATCGCGGTCTCATTCATATACGTATGTGCTACGCAACTGGGGCTATATATACACGAGTACAATCCTGACATGTACGATTAGCACAATCAGGATAGGTCGTGAATATGACATACCGGCTTCTGAAACAGTACAGATCCCCTGCGTAACCTTCACTCGTCGTCGTCTTCATCCTCGTCCTCCCCACCCTTGTCACTGCCCTCCTCATCTTCCTCGTCCTCGTCGTCAGACACAATGCGCTTAGCTGGCTTCTTCGCGGGCTTTGCGGGAGGAGCGGGGGGAGCGCGCTTCGAAGAACTAGAACTAGAGGCCTTCGCCTTCGCCTTCCCCGAGCTCTTGCTGCTACTACTGCTGCTTTTCTTCTTCTTGGGTTTGTCCTCCTCCTCCTCATCGTCGTCGTCGTCGTCGTCTCCTGCCTTGAAGCCCTTGACCTGGGTATAGTCGACTCGGATGCCGCGCGTGCGCCGGCCGGTCGTGATGATGTTGGCGGAGCTCAGCGCATCGAGTTCGTCTACAACACGTTGCCCACAATGGGTATATGCGCCTTCGGCAGATAAGGGAGCCGCGACATACCATTGTCAATCCCCTCGTCCGACCCATCGCTCACATCAAAGTCGTCCTCATCCGAGTCGCGCTTGGCCCTTGAGTTGGGAACCAACGACGCGCGTTCGTGACTGGTGCTCGCGACCGCATACGCGGAGAGAAAGCGACGTTACTTTTTTCTCTTCTTGTCTGGCTCGGTGTCTGCGTGGCGCTTGGCTCTGGCCATGATTGAAGAGGGGAGCCTAGGAGAGAGCTGGTCGGTGGTAGTGGCCGAGACGGAGGGGGAGCGGTGGGAGCGACTCACCAGCGTCGCGACGTCGCGGTCGTCAATAGTCCCCAACACAGCTGGCATTTAGACGCTGGCTCTTTCCTTGACCTGCGACGACGATCAGGATCCACTCACCTTTACGGCAGCCAGGAAAACGCATTTCTGGAGTTTCGTAGGTCCCTTTCGTAGCGATTCTAGGACACATATTTGAGGCCCACTAAATACCCCGAATATCATAGGCACACCCGCTCGAGGCGCCCGGAAGGGTACTCACAGTCTTCCGACCAAGGATGCTCGCAGCCTACATCGACCGCGGGAACCCCAGCTCTTCGCGTAGCGTTTAGATGTGAAAATCCTCTGCGCGATGCCCTGCAGCTCTGTCAGGTGTGCACAAATTTTAGGCGCACGATATAACAGAGGTTCGAACACACCTCAGCTTCAAGAGTACAACGTGGTGCTTCCAACAGAATCCCAATCAGGGGGAAAGGGGAATCCCTGCTTCTCGCCTACTGGCCAGCTTCTAGTGGCGGTACGGAAGTGTTCCATTCTCATGCAGTTTTCAGGCATGCGAGCGATTCCTGCTCTGCTCCCGTTGCGTTTGACTCTGACAGACCCGACCGTCGAACAAACGCGACTTATTGTTCGGTCCTTCTTAAAGACGCGTTCGTGCACTACAACGCCGACGGGCATGTACGTGAAGCCGCCATCATCCAATTCACCTCGAGCCATGCTCAAACCATACTCTTCTGTAGGTATGCTTTTACCACATGGAGTTACCAATTTTCCTCTTCTCTTGTCCCACTAACACCATACAAGAGCACAATGCTCAGTCTCGTGCACCCAATACGCACGGTGAAGCGGCCCGTAAGCTGATTATGTGCCGTAAGGTAGGCCCTCGTGGTGAACAGCCTCTATGCTTTCCGCACAACTAACGCAACTATATTTATGACTTGCAGCCACCCATGGATCATACTTTTACCGGTCGGTACACTGTTGGAAGGCTTATGTTCCACTGTTTGCACCTGTTGATGTACCTACCCGTCAGTCCTCCCCAAGAGGTCTCCAAGAGCCGTTGAACGAGGTGGTATGTCACCCACATACACTCGCTCGAGGCTGACTCGAGCTGGTAGACTTTTATATCACGAGTCTCCCTACATCATACGACCTGTACTCGGTGTTGTATGTGTGGCGTTCCGTGACATGGCGGCCCCGTGCCCGAAGCTTTAAACCTCGTAACCTTTTCATCTCGTTGGCCACTAACCGAATTCTGCCCCGGCCTCGATCTCCGGGGTCTCACATCACGCGGTAAGCAATCTCACCAACTATGGCATCTGTTCTCCACTTGGTGCTCACCCTATGCGTGACGATATGTGGCAATTATTGCATACACATAACTGTCGCAAAATCGGTTGCGCTCACAGGTGTGACGATAACGACGCCGACGCCGCCGTGATTGGAACTGATCTTACGGAGTAAGGCTTCCATCATGCTTCCTGCTGGTCACTCATGGCGCCGCTCTCTCCAACCTACCCCAAAGCTTATAATCAACTTCCATGGCTGGCCAAGGAGACAGACGTTCATGACATGCCGTCGAACCATGTACAGATTGACGCTTTCACACGGGCATTTGGCACAGTGGTAGCGCGCTCGCTTCGCATGCGTGAGGTCTAGGGTTCGACTCCCTAAATGTCCAACAAGGAGCGCTCAAGGATGGTGTTTCATTTTTTGTGTTATGGTGCCATACGAAACCGGTGACCCCACGACGTTCCTTAGGTGTACGTGTATTGTATACATTCTGTAACGCCATGACACTACATTCATATTTATCACGTGTATGTTAAAACCACATGTCTTGCGGCGAGAGACCCCATGCCTCCAACCACTTCTCGAAGAGGTTCGCAATCTTGATATGTCCTGCGACGTTCGGATGCTGATTGCTGTCCGGTGACATTAGCAAGGTCCGCTCTGAATCCACGACGCCACCTACTCGGGGAAGACATCTGCCCAGTTGACCCAGCCCGTAGTGTCGACAAGGTACGTGCGGTGGTCGCCAGCTTGTTGCCTAAGTAGCCCCGTGCGTGAACGTCGCTCCATCAGGTATAAAGTGAATAGAAGAGTAAGGGAGCATGCTCACCGCTCGCTCACGATACGTGGGTATTGGCCCTGGTAGTAATAGCTGACCGTGCCATCGGCCGCGGGCCATCCCCACTGAAAGCAGCGTGGTCAGTGCGTTCGAAATCGGCATCAGCCGGGCTGTGCTAGAAGAACCTACCGGTGTGAAGATGAAGAACGGTTGGACAGGGTACATTGAGCGGAGGCGAGCCAAGAATGACGTGTAGGTCTAATGCCGGGCTCAGCTTTCTACGACGAAAGCGCACCACGCGGTAGAACAGACGGACCTGCACGAAGTCGTCCGCAGTGACGTTCTGAGAAGCATCATTTGCACTGGAAGACCTCGAAATTAAACATATAGAAGAAGAAAAATGCTCGGATGCATACCCGATATGAATTACAATATGCGTCGGCGTCTGGTCCCGGTGAAAATCCCATGGTGTGGTGTAATTGTGATCGGTCGTGTAGTAATAACCCGTGTCCTCGGTCTTCGGGAAACATCTTCAGTAAATTCCTACGGGAGTAGATGCGGCGTGCTGAATCTTAAGAAGCTTACCCTGAAATACTGGTAAGAGACGCCGTGCTGATTGCCGTAGGAAACGATGTCCTTCAGTGCTGCCCCCGGCTGGGCGTTGATGTTGTGCTCTGCCTTGAAGTACTCCCCAGTGAGAAACGGCCAAGCCTGGTCGACGCCTTGCGGCAGAAATTGTCCCTGAGAACCCGGCCCGACGCCCTGTGTTAGTCGTTGTACCTGCCTCTTGCACGCAACCCAGGTAAGGAGAGCTCACAGCCGAAAGCGAATCACCAATAAACTGAAACGCCAGCTTGGATGGGGTGTACGGCAGTAGCTTGGCCCCCTGAGAAACCAGACATTAGCACCTGGCTTCGACCGCAAACTCACGAACGTATCGACAGCATGACAGACCTGATTAAGGACGATCTCTTCTAGGTTCATGCGGTTGTTCTGCCACCCTTCTACGTTAATGCGCACCAAGCTCGCCGTGCCTGGGGTAGCTACGTTCTCGCCCGTCGGGGTTCCAGTTAAAGGAATCTCATTCACCCCTTCGGTGACATTCACAGTGTAGAACGGCTCGTAGTTGACCGAGACCCCCAAGGAGACCTGTGGGGAGGTTGTGTGGGGGCCAAGGCGCAGCGTAAGAGAGGAGAGGTCCTGCACGCTAATTTTGAAACCTGACCCGGCCCTAAATAGAGGCGTAAGCGAACACACCAGACAAACGCTGCGCAGAAGATAGAAGCTCACCACCACGTCCCCGGGGAGGAGTCCCATCGCCCATGGAAGTGGATCAGAGGGTGATCGTTTTTGATCACTACCCCGCTCGCGGAAGACGCCTCCGCCGGCGGGGCTGCTGCCGACCCCAGCGCGAGAACAAACAGAGCCACGAACGCTTTCGAGGCCCACCGCATGCCGGGCTTGACCGTACTGTGCCGAGGTCCGAAGATGGTGGCGAGCGGGAGCGCAGCGTCGACCGACACGAGCTCGCGGGCGCGCGCCGCGGCGTCTGCGGTCTTATACCTCCCCCGCCTTCACGTAAGGGGCGGTCACGGCGCATCGATGTGCCCGCCACAGGACGCATGCTGCACGGCGAGGACTGAGGAAAGCGGCGGCAATTCTGACGAGCGTCATGCCGAAATTCTGCCGCCGCCTCGTTCCGCGCCGCCTCGTGATCGCCATCGTGCCCCGCGCGCATGCGTCACCGCGAGCTCGAAGCCCGCCGCGGCCGCACCACATTGCGGGCGGGAAGTTGAAGGGGGGACGCGACCCCGCCGCGGGGTGGCCGGTATCACGCCGCGGCTGGGCTCCGCTATCGGGGGCGGGTTCCACGGCTGCTGGCGCGGGCACGGTGGTTCGTGGGGCAGGGCGCGGCGAGGCCCGCCTTCGGGCGCGCGTCATGGGGGGGAGGGGGCCTTCCGAGCTTCCGAGATGCGGGTGGGCCAAGGTTGACTCTGGGGGTTCCCGTTCCGTTTCGGAGGGGGCTTTCCCTGCGCATTATTCCCTGAAAAGAATACAATGCACTCTAAGTTTAGAGTTTTTCCCGGACGCGATAAGAACTGCACGCCGGCGGCCCCGTGCTCGCGCTCGCGTTCCACACAAACGCAGCGGAAGGAAGAGGCGACGCGAGCGCAGGCTGGGCCCCGACGACGAGTCGCGGGAGCCCGACCTTGACGTGCCCGTACCTGTGTACTCACCCCTGTGTGCCTGCATGATGGCGTTCTTCTGAATATCCGAGCCGCTCGGGATCGCATATTGCGCTCTCAAGCGCGGGCTTCTTCTACAGAGTGGACTGCCACGGCCGGCTTATGTGCGCACACGGCCCGCACGCGCGCGCGCGGCATACTGGCACCGACGCGCGTCATGCCTGGCAGAAGGGGGCCACGCGGCTGCGGCAATAGCGAGCCGCCGTCGGTGTAGGTCCCGCTGCCGGCGCTCCATCGTATGTCGGGGGCGCACGACGGGGACGGTTGATTTTGACCGAGGGCAGTAGCGTGGCGGAGGGGCGTCCGTCGGTTGACGTGCGAGCCAAACAGCGATGGCACGCCTGATGTGCTGGGGGATTGGCGCGGTTGGGGGTGTCAGCCCCCGCCCTCGAAATCACCTGCGCGCGTCGATGACGCACCACGCTGTACGCCGCCGGGGCGCGGGTCTTCCGACACGTTGTCCTGCGCTGTTGTAGGGTGACGCCGAAGTGTATTCTAGGTACCGTGGCGAAACACGTTGAATGTTGGACGTGCCGCGCGCGATCGGAGGAAGGCGTCCCGAAGCCGGTAACGTTATAGAACACCAGAATTGGCACCGAAAGACGTGTTTGAGGTGTATCGTGGGGAAGGATGGACAGTCGATGAGATACGTCCAAGGACAGTTAGGGGTGCCACAGCATGGCAGTGGCTGTTGAATGTCGCGAGATCGCGAAAAGTCGCGTTCTTTGTTCTATGGGGACATGTATGACCCTGCCGCCCACACTGTCACACGAGCGACCTCGAAAAGATCGACGTCTGAGCAGCGGTAGGCGGGGTCCGAGGCGCACCGTGCGATGGTCGAAAAGCATGTCATTGAGACCCAAAGCTGCAAAGCAAGCATAAACCGAGCAGGGATACACGCGAAGACGTTACCGTGATACAACTACAACAGCCAATCAATCCCACAGCCAAACACGCGCCACCAGCCCGTCCACACACACTATGATGCCGCCTCGCCCTCCGTCTTCGCCTTTTTCGCAGCCTGGATGACCGGCACGCCCTGCCCGCGCTGGCCCACGTTCGGGCCGCCGTCCGGCTCGACCGCGCGCTTGCGCTTCTCGCCCGCCTGCTCCCCATCCGCCGCCGCCCGCTCGGTGCCCTTCGCCGCACGGTCGCCCCCGCGGCCCCCACGCCCGCCGCGGCCACCG